>JAGTTH010004875.1:0-62321 GCA_022606485.1 Agraylea sexmaculata
GCTCTAAATGCCCAAGAATAATGAATTAACTGGTCTGTTTATAAACCGACGTAGTCCAAGTGGGTGTAATGAAGTGTTTTGACTTATTCGAGCTCTGCAAGGATTTCCTTTAAAATGATGCTTTATTGTTTAATTATTTTATTTCAACTCTCTGGTATTTACACAAAATTTTATATCATATACATCTAAAATTATAAAGTTGTATGCAAATTTTTAAAATAGTATTAATATTATTGCGTTAAAAGATTGTTTTGTTAATACCCGAATAATAATGTAAACCGCGCAGTGCTCTACAATTGTGAGCAATTAAAAATCTGTTTCTTCACCCTCTTGGTTGCGATTTGCCAGTAAGGTTAATAAAATAGATAATTATTCATTTATTGTTTATGTAGAATCCAATAAAATAATACGTTTTAACACGAACTAAAGCAATATATTAAAAATGTACAATTGATAGCAATTTAAAACATATTTTTTCACCCACCGAGGCTTGAATATAATTATTGACTAGTGATGTATTATTATCACTGCGACTTGGGATCTCCCGTAATGCTCTAGTGGTACTGCAGTCTAATATAAATAAATAATATAAGACTGGTCGATTTATTAGCAACAAAATTGCTCAATAAACCCACCGATAAAAGTGTCCTTATTATACAAAACATTGTTGTTGTTATTTTCTCCTTGCAGTTATTTTCTCGTATTAGAATTAGTAATAATATTGACCTGAATTCGTGTCTAACCAGGCGTTTGTTGTTCAAGTAAAGTAAAATCACAGTAAGAACAGAACAACAATAACACGCTTGGCCAATGTTGAGATTACAACACAATATCTTCGTTAAAACATCAGATATTTGCACAAATATGGGACTTCATAATCAATGACAGATTCACAGATAATAAAGCATGCAATATTATTTTTTTGATGAACGAAAGATATTTAATTAATAATTTTTAATTACGTACATACATAATGTTTTGCATTTGTGAGAAGTTTCTTTGGTTGTGCATTCGAATTGCACACAATTTTATTAATAATTCCTTCAACACGAAGCTGTTTTATATTGCCAGCAAATAAACCTAAATTAAAATACTTTACAGTACATTTATTTACTAAAAAGGATAGAGATATTTATATATGCATGTGATACATTTTTTTGTATATGTATTTCCATTTTTGAAAAACCATTTGTTTTTTACCTAAAAGAAGGAATTTGAGTTTTACAAATATTACATTTATAATATTGCTTAAATTATGTATCATAATAGTTACAGTTATATCTATAATAAATAATAAAGCTCTATAATTGTAACAAGATTTGGTTTTAAACAATTGCAAAAATAAAAAATCCACGATTAAAAACACATTAAAATTGAATGCTAAAAATATATCAAATGGATTTTTATACATAATCATTGCAATTTTAAGAATTAATAAAATAATACAATAGGGTGCGATACTGCAAAAAAAATGTTTCTTTATTGCAACTCGAAGATCCAGAATAATATTGATAAAATCCCAATCGTTATTAATTATTTCGAACAGAGCCGCTCTATCGGTGAGTTGTGTAACTTGAATACTTAATACCTATAAAAACACCTCTATAATAATAATAGTTTATTAGAGTTTGTCATATGTAAATTTTTGTACATGTAAAGATTAATTAAAATTATATATAAATATGCATAAATTCGATAAAATTATTAAATACAATGTCGTGTCAAAAAACAAAAATATCTTATGAAAAAAAATCCCGAAGCGTTTAATTAAATAAATTA
Source organism: Agraylea sexmaculata (assembly GCA_022606485.1). Lineage (NCBI taxonomy): Eukaryota > Metazoa > Arthropoda > Insecta > Trichoptera > Hydroptilidae > Agraylea > Agraylea sexmaculata. Next base: position 1,780 of record JAGTTH010004875.1, read on the forward strand.
TAAAAAAATCTACGTAGGACATTCACCCATTAGTGTTTTCAATAATTATTACAGGATTTAAACAAGTATAATATTTGTATTTGTAAGTAGTCATGCGCGTAATGTCTACGTAAAGCTTGGTATTCCTAGGCGTGCGTCATCGTAAACGTATACCGTAAAGACGGTAATGGGGGTGCTTTACTGTACTTTTGATCGGTTTTTTTGTTAATCAGTGCCTCGCCCGAGGTTCAGACGAGGCATTAACTAACAAAAAGTGTAGCTAAGTAACTCTACTATCGTATTTACGGTGACGTATGCCTGGGAATCCATTACTTTGGGTTGATTCACACTAGAGCGTCGCGACTTAATTTATTTGAATGCTTGTTTTTAGGATTGGTAAATGGACAAAACAGTGAAAGGAGGCGATCCAGTAGTCCCATAAGAAGTGTACCGGTGAGTGCGGATGTTAAACGAGATGTTGAATTCGATTGTCCTGAAGAATTCGGCTATTATCCACATCCAACAGACTGCACACAATATTACGTGTGTGTCTTTGGAGGAGCTTTATTAGAATCGTGTACAGGAGGACTTATGTACAGGTGAATATTTGCAATTAAATAATATAAAAGATGTATTGTAAATATTGTCATTTTTTTTCAGTAATGAGCTCCAGACTTGTGATTGGCCTCGCAATGTTGGCTGCAGTGCTTCAGGATCGAGCGCAGACACCAGCTCTGAAGCTGTGGCTGCTCCAGCTCCTAAAAGAGTCCAATCAGCTCCCATTCCAGTACCTGTACAGGTATCCAGGACAAGGGCTCCTCCTCCACCACCACCGAGGGCTTCACCCAACCCAGTGGTAACTTCCAGAGGACAGCCAACTTACATAAGTCAACAGGAGATCGCAAAAGTTAGTATGGACCACACCAAATATTGAGTATTACAAAAACCGGTCTCAATTGTTATCTGGTTATGCTTATTAAGTCATTATTTTAAGTAAAGAAATATAAAATCCCTCACCGCATAGAGAGGGTCAGAACTGGCCATTACTTTAACACAATTTTAAATGATTTTTTTATGAATTAAATATTGTCTTTGGGCTAAATTTAAGTAACTTTCTAACAATGCAATCACATACTTATATTCAAATATGAATAAATAATATGAATAATATCGTAAATGCAAAAAAATCTGTCTGCTCTTAAGTCTTTATGGAACTGAGCCACATATTGCATTTATGAAACGTCAAAAAATGTTTATTTTTAATCATTATTAAATCTATTAAGTGGGACTTTTTCGATATAGTAAAATAGTCCTATTTGACCGGCAACTAATGTAGATTCATCCATTATCTATAACACATTTCATGTCTCTGTCAATAGAAGGTATTTAATCGTAAACTATTACATTTTATAAGTAACAATTAAACCGAGTGACACGTGACAGGCAGTGTTACCAGATTGAATATGTGCTTCAGTTCCATAAATACTTAAGAGCACACGGATTTTTTTTTGCACTTACGATATTATACGCTAGAGCAGGCGATATATACTTATTTGAGTCATTCAAATTATAACGGGCGATGGTATGGAAATTTGCCTACTTTCGAAGTTTTTTCTCTAAAACTATTAGATTATTAATAGAAGAATAAAATTTATTAAAGATGTAACATAATTTATACTTTTTTAGTGGGTTATATTGCTGGGCTCAATCTAAAAGTAAAAATATAATGTTAACTTTAACCCCTTATCGTATTTGGCAAAAAAAACTCTAAGACACTTTTAAATAGTTTGCAAATTTTAATTGCTTTCTAATAATAAATAAATACTTAATTAGATACCCATTCAAAGTATAACGGGCGACGGTATCGAAATTTGTCTATTTTCTAAGCTCTTCTTTTCTAAAAACCTTTAGACTTACAACAAAACTATTAGTAGAAAAGTATATTTAAATAAAAATGGAACATAATTGATAATAATGTGAAATGTAAAATAAAATATTAAAAATGTGGTCATGGGTTCAAATCCCACTCAAGTCAAGAATTTTTAAATTTATTTGATCGGTTATTACGACTGGGAGATTGGGAATAATATTAATAAAATCCCGATCGATCGTCATTACTCTGATTTGCTGTATTGTAAAGTAAATACTGATGATTAAGTCGGTGACCTGTGTAACTAGTAATAGTTAAGATCACCGACAGACAATTAACACGTTGTTGTGTATAAAAAACCCTCTCTAAAAATAAAAAAAGCTCCTCGGAGCGTAAATAAATAAACAAAATAATTCATAGTTATTTGGTTGGTTTTGAGTTATTTTTCATAATTATATTTGAGGTTAAAAACACATCGAAATGCGCTATAAAAAAACTCTCAAACAATTTTTCGGGACTTCTTCTTCCGGAAAACTTCTTAATTTTCGGAACGTAATAAAGTACGATTAAAAATTAGGGGTTTATTTAATTTGGTTTTAGGTATATATACAGCAATCAGTTAAATATTGAAACCGGTTTTGCACCTCCGCCCCCCTATAAATGGTTATGATACTCGGTTCAATGAACGTAAACACAATATGCGTGTTGTAATAATTTAGTCAAACACGCAATTGTATGACATTCACGCTTGTTGATAATTCCAGCAACAACTGTACGCCGAAGTAGACGAACAACTCCCTCCTGCTGAAGAATTGGAGAATGATAGACAACAAAGAGTTCTAAGAGGGCAACCTCAGAGTGTTGGGCAGGTACAAAGAGATAGAGATGGACATGCTTTGCCTTCACCAAGAGCTGTTTCAACAGCAAGAAATGCCATCCCATCAGGAAAAGTAGGCGCTTTCTCATTCGGGACACAAGTTGAATCCCAAAATAACAATCAAGATATCATCTCATACAGGTAAGACTCCCAAATACACACATTCAACTTAAAGACTTCAAACCGGACACAATAAAAAAACAATCACGACATTCTCATACTAAATAAATATTTTCATTTTTTTCTATCAGATTAACTGATTTGGACACTAACGAAATAAGCCCGACAGAATCAACCGACGACATTGACATAAGTACGACATTGACACAATACAGATTTCTCAATTTGATTAGACGAAAGCGTAACGCTGAAGAATTTGAAGATTACGATGCCGATCAGACAAATGGCGATAGGGAAAAAAGGCAAACGAGATTCGGTCGTCTCCAGCCTAATATTAATCTTTCGTCGGGAAATTCTTTAAATAACTGGCACAATAAACATAAAAATGACCAATCCTCACACCAGTACAGACCTTCTCAATCTCAGAGTTATAACTCTCAGAAATCTTTCAAGCCCAGCGCCCAAGTTGAAGAAGCATATGGAGGAGGAACTTATCACAAAGGAGCTCCAAATAATGTATACAACAGCCGTTATAATGATGGAAATTTTAAGCCAATCATCCCAGAAAGTACAATAAATCAATATTCAACCCCCGGCTATAATACGATATCTTCAACACCGAATTATAATCAATATAAGCCATATAACGGATTTTCACAAAGTTCAACAACCGCAGCTCCAATTTACAAGGAAAATTTTTCATATTTTTCTTTAAAACCTCCGAATTCTAACGGACCTACCATAACAAAAGCGCCACCGATTTCATCGTTGAAAACTGCAAATGAAAATCCATTTTCCGCACTTTCAGGAGGGTTTTTCAATAACCAACCCGCAGCCAGTAATCAATATCAAACGAAACCGAAATTTTCAAATTTTGAATACCAAAATGCTGCGGTGAATAATAATCAACAATATGAATATGAAAATGGTCAAAATAAACCTAGGGAATCGCTTCCACCGAATAAAGTTCATTTAAAAGAAAGTGTATCGAATAGAAATCCAATTGCTTCTACTTCTGCATCAAAAACAAGATACAGGGGCGGAAATAAAATCAGGCATCAAAATCCCAATAATAATCATCACAGAAATCCAAATAACGAGTATGTAAGAAGACCCGTTCCATATAATGAAGAACACAGTGAAGAGAGCGAAGAACAAGAACATACAATACGTCGACCAAATTCAAACGAACAAAGTGGAGAAGATGATGATTATGATAAAAGGGTAACCCATACTAGTCACGAAAGCAACCAATCGCATAGCCAAGAAGATAAAGAACAATCACCTGAGATAAAACCCGAGTTTCCAGATCCACCGGACTATTTTAAGAACATTGAAAACAAATACGAAAATGTTGTGAACCCATTCGCCGATCCGAATTTCGATTTCGATTCGTTCATTTCAAAAATTAGGAATTCACACCTGTCTGCATCTGGAAAGCGTCCGGAAAAAACAAACTCTAAGCTGATTAACAATCATCCACAAAATGGTGATTCAAACTCGAATAAATTAATGAAAGATCTTCAATACCAAGGAATGAGTACTCCGAGGCCTTTCAGCGTAAGTCCAAAGAACATCCCTCGACCAGCAAATATTAATAAACCTACACATATAAGACCGACACTATCTACTTACAATCACTCATCCACAAGGCCGATTTATAATGATGAAGATGATGATGATAGTGAAGAATATTATGAGGATGATTATGATCAAACCGGCAAACCATACCAAGGAGGTAAATTTGAGAATAAACCCAACGCAAACTATCAACAAAATAGTGGTAGAAAACCGCAACCTGTGTATGTTAAAGTATCTACGCCTTTATATCATATTTCCACAAGTTCTCCGATTTCCAATCAGGAACAACAATATAGGAAACCTATTATAGATCATGTACATTATCATGCTCCTCCTAGCACATATAAAACCACTACCCAATCCACTCCATACACAACCCAATCATATTCCAGGCCGATCTCCGAACGTCCGAAATCGCAAAACTATAACCAAATTCCAAACAGGCAACAAAATGATAATACAACACCTCCACCTCCCCGTCGTCTTCCCTCAATTAAAAACCACAGATTTTCAACTACAACCACCACACAAAGACCCACAAACAAAAGGCGACCCATCCCCAAACCTTCACCAGAAATGAACGATTATTACTACGACGACGATGAGGATGATTATGATTACGAACCGCCTGTAAAATCACAATTCATGCCGAGTACCGAAGTCAAACCGCAACGGCCGCCGATAGCTCAAAATTATGAAGAATACGAAGATTACTCCAATGAAAACCGTCACAAGACACCGAATAAACGACCGACTCAAAATGAAACAAGCGACGAAGACTATTATGAAAGCTCTGAAGAAAGCGATGAAAGCAGCGTTGAAATTAAAAGGCCAAATACCTCTAGTCAAAATTATAAAGTGCCACCGACCAATGTGAAGCCTCACGGTCAATACCACGCAGTTATACCAGCTGGAGCTTCCCTTGGCACAGTTTCATATAATAGAAAGCCATCGAATAATCAACAAACAAAGCTTTCTGATCCTCAGCCCACTTTGGGAGTTCTCAAGAGGCCAGAAGTGACCAACTATGAAATCCAACACACCAACAGATTACCAACGGTTCAGACTCTAACTAGATATTTAAATCAGACCACCCTCAGGCCGTATACTGTCAGACATAGATTAGCTAAACCCACATCTACTAAAGCTACTTATACTATAAACACGTCTAATCCAACATCTGAAATGCACACACGTAATCCCACAAAAGCCACCACCAAATATCAAGTACAAACACCGAGTACAATGTCGACTTACACAAGGAACTTCAGACGACCAACAACTCAATCGACTACTTTTAAAACCGACAGTGACAAACAAGAGACTAGAAATCCTCAACATGACCATGACGATAATGCCCCAAATAGGTATAAATAACCAATATATATATATAATTCCAAATAACTGGATTCATAAATATCAAGCGGACAAAGTATTTATACATCCAGTTGTCTGGCATTTTATATCGTTGGTATATCGCTAAAATACTTATTTTTTTACTCAGTAATGATCAATTTTAATATAATTTTGAATTATTTCAGAGTTGAACCCACAGTAAGCGCTTCTCCTACATATCAATCAACCAAACAACAAATATCTGGTGGAAGAGCCCTTTATAATGGAACTCAACAATACGACCCTCAACAATTCGATCCTTATTATGCTCTTTACGATGATGATGTCGAGCTTTACAAAGATGCTGGTAATTATTTTTAATATTCATACAGTTAAGCCTTTAGTGCGTGAGTTTTCTGATTTTTTAAAAATCAATAATGAATGGTAAGGTCTGGAAAAAATTTTCAATCATAATTTGTGATTTTATCGGAAACAATTTTTTTTGGCCAAATGAGACCCTCCAAAAAAAGCACTTTTATTACTAATTTAATTATTATGATTTATTTCTGTACGAATCTACAAAACAATATGTGTACTGGGCGGACTTTTAAGAGGAGGTAAGGTATCGCAAAACTACTTCAAAAAAATAATCGTAATATTGAAATTTAATTTCATTCCTTTAAAAATATTTTTTATATTAAAAATATTATCTACTTTACATTACATTTCGATTGCTCCAGCGTACAATATCGTAAGTGCAAAAAATGATGTGTGCTCTTTATGTGTAGTCTTTATGGAACTGAGTCACATATTCAACCTGGTAACACTGCCTGTCACGTGTCACTCGGTTTAATAATTATATATAACATATTATAGTTTAAGATTAAATACCTTATATTGAAAGAGACATGAAATGTGTTATAGATAATGGATGAATCTACATAATGTCCGGTCAAATAGGACTAATTTACTATTTCGAAAAAGTCCCACTTAATAGGTTAAATAATGATTGAAAATCAACATTTTTTGACGTTTCATACATTTCATACATACAATATGTGGCTCAGTTCCATAAAGACTTAAGAGCACACAGATTTTTTTTCCTCTTACGATATGATACGCCGGAGCAGGCGATTTAAAAATTGGTTTTATGTCGCGACTGTATGGAGGGTCAAATCTGGCCACTAAGCGATTTTGAAATAGCGCGTTTGGACGTGTTTTCACCCTCAAATATAATTATGATAAACAGCTCAAAACTAACCAAACAACTGTGAATTATGTTTCATAAATATTCAATTTTACTCTTCTATCAGTAGTTTTTTCATAAGTCTAATTGTTTTAGAGAAAAGAGCTTCTAAAGTAGGCGAATTTTGATACCCTCGCCCGTTATACTTTGAATTTATTAATGGGTATCTTATTAAGTATATATTAATTTATTCATTTATTATTAGAAAGTTACTTAAATTTTCAATATAAAATTTAAAAAAAATATATATTTTAAATGCATTTAAAATTGTGATAATTTTTTTTGCCAAATCTGAGCCTCCATGCGGCAAGGGGTTAAAGTTAACATTACACTTTTAACCACATGTTACTTTTAGATTACGCCCAGCAATATAACTCAGCTGCCCAAAGACCAGGATCCAATGTGCAACAAAATTATAGAGGAACTCCACCCCCAAGGGCTCCCACAGCCACAGCAGCCCCCATACTTTACACCCCCACACAATCAGACATATACAACCGCAAACCCAGTGCCGATGATTATGACGATGCTTTAATCGGAGCCCAGGTCTATTCTCGCTCGAATTAAATACCAAATAAAAGACAATATGATTTAAATTATTAAATTTCCAGCTCGACGATCAAAACCAATACCAGCAACCGGCGCGTCCATCATCCACAAGGTAAATTAAATTATTTTACAATGTATTTAGATACTCTGTTTGGATTTTCTCATCGACCGATGATTGGTTAGAATTGTTGTCGTTGAAAATCTAAAATGGAGACGGTTATACTGATGATTAATTAACAAGCCGATTGTTATTGTCGATTCCGAAGTGGTTTGGATGTCAGGAATGAATTAGGCTATGAAGTGTCTACACTGGGTTTTACAAGAAGACCCATCACCTCTGCTATCCCAAGCACAACCAGCACAACTACCACTACTACTACTACTACTAGTACCCTTCCACCTCAGACTATTTCTGTTTCGAGAGTACAGACTCCTCAAAGGTACTACAAAAAAAAATCCATAGTCAAGGAGCCATTCACACTCGTATCGCATATAAAATAATCCGTACGTCAGTGAATGGTCTTTGAATATAAACAGTGCCTTCAGTAGTTCATTCGAATCGCTTTTGTTAGATCAAGTCATTTATTCTGATACAGCTGAATGTTTTGTCACTAACAATTTACGGGGAGTGAGTTTTCAACCACTTTCCTCTTCACTTTCATTCTTAAAACCCAGACTCTTTGGGTTGGGCAAGCTTTTTTATGTGAAAACTTTGCTTGACAGCTGTACAATCAAAGCTTAAAACGTGATCTATTATACTTTATCGCTTCTGTAGCATAGATATAAACATTAGATATCGCATTGCATATAAACAATTCGTGTAATTTCGTGTAAACACGTGTATTGTTGCACTCTTCTCTCCTATTCGATAAAGGCATACGTGTGTCTCCCTCACTCAACACATTTATAGTGACCACTGAGAGTGGTTGTGACAATATTTTGGTAATATTTTATAGTAGAGTTTGGTAAAAAGAGAGCCTAGATGTATTTGAGTGTATGTTTGAGTCCATATGACATGTAGTAACAACGCATTTACCCATTTTACTGTGAAATATAACTGAAGATATGAAGAGAGATGTTTACAGTAAAATGTTTGCCAGGTAATTCATGTTTTTGGCCACTTGATCCACTTGAAGTAAAGACGCATTTAGCCACTCATGTGATATCTTATGTTTATATCTATGTTCTGTAGTATCTACATAAACTACATGTCACTTCTCACTGATTCACATTCAATCGATGACATATTATTCCCCATCCTCTCCCATACTGTTGAAACTAAAAATATTGTATGTAGACTAGGTATCGAACTAAATTAGTGAAAATATTATTTATAATGGTGCTCAATATTATGTATTATGTACACATTACGTAGTTTCGAAACATTCATGGGAACAAGTCATTAGGACATGTCATTTTTGTGTGTTTAACAGATCAACATCGGGTGAAAGCTTAAAAGGAAATCTTGTTCCTCCCCCATTCACCTCCTCGACTACCACCCCTTCACCAACCACCCACTTTAAATCAGGAGAGGTGTCTGATTTGGCTAAGCCATTTTCCCTACAACCGAAACCATCTCATGTGACAGAAAAGGTTGAAGTTGCCATCCCTTCCGTAATAACCCCCGATGATAAATTCACTCCCCCCGACACGAACAATAATACTAAAAATATTGACACAAAACAAACGACTTTAGACATTATACCACCCAAAACGAACACATCGCGATTCCTCTCGTTGACAACGGGCTTTTCATTTAAAAAAGAAAATCGTAACGAAAAAAACAGCGACGAACAGCCCGAGTACACTCTGCAATTTTATAAATCACCGACCAAAATTGCTTATCCCGAACAAAGCGGGTTTAATAAACCGAGTGTTTCGTTCAAAGTTGAAGATCTACCGCTAAATAACGAGGGAAATAATTTTGGACACTTTGAAAAAGATGCTGATATACAACCATCATCACAAACTGAAGTAACGTCACCGACACCTATTATCATTGAAAATCTTCCTAAACCAGGTGAAAAACCAATCATTATTCAACTAAAATCAAGTACTGGACCACGCACTCATGGCCCTAGAATAAACACAGATAGCAGAATATCTCCCCAACGAGGTGTAAATCGATATATCGATACCAAATTCACAGAATCCAACCCGAAACTCGGATCTCCCGAGGTTGTAATCAATGATAATAATAAATCAGCACATAAAGCTTATTTAAAACAAGTCATCAAAAGGCCCGCCCCTACTAGAATAACAGACGATGAGAATAGTAAAAATATTTTTGATGATAATGACAAAGGAGGAATTCCAGAAAGCCTAGACATTTATAGAAATCAAAACGCAGCCAGTTTGGATACTTTACCGCAAACATTCTCCAGAAGACCACATAATAGAGAACACGTTTTCACAAAGTCTGATTTGAGTACGACAAATTCACCAATCGTGTCTCCATTCAAAACATTGGAGAATCTCAGACGAGATGTTGTCGATAAATCAGTACCAGTGTCTAGAAATCATCACTCACATTCATCATCTCTGCCCCAATCGAATAATAATAAAAACACTATTATTGAAAATATCCCAAGGCTTCAACAGACAATTTCAAGTACACCGAAATTTGACTTTGAAATAACACAACAACCCAATTACATCAATAGGTTTTCAACTACAACGGAAATACCGAGGAACCAAGTTTTAAACCGGGTTAAAAATACATTCTTCTCAAATCCAATCACACAAAATATATTGCAATCTCTCAAATACATATCGTTCAATCAAAATCCTTCTACAACAGAAGCTACAACTACAACTACAACTTCTGTGCCTACAACTCAAGCAATCAATTTCCCGAAAGTGGAAAAGAATAAACACACATTCCTTAATTTGGCTCAAAATAAAATCACTCATTTAAGTGCTGTTGATGAGCAAGTAGATGCAACTACTCAAGCTCCAAATATACGTCCGATTAAAAATGTACAGTTGGATTCTAGAAATTATGATTGGGACAGCTACCAATTTTCATCGGAGATTCCTCAAGAAAGTAGTTCAGAGGCGACAACTCAAAAAAGGCGACCACAGTGGAAGCCATCATCTTCGACCACTGAAACGAGTGTTTCTGCTGAAAGAAAGTTAGAATCCAGGGGTAATAAAAAATATAGATTTGAAAATATTTACGAAATAGAGGGAGAGGAAGTCGTTTCAAAGAACGCGCCGCAGGAAAAATATGTCGAATCTACAACTGCTAGACAAATCATCGAAGAAACAACAACTATTGCGGAATCATTTGAAAAATCGATTGCCGAGAGATTGATTGTTCCGTTGGAAGGAGAGTTTGATGATAATTATGATGATGAGATTGAAGAAGACGATGTTAGTAGAGAGCAAGATGTCAAGCCTGTGATAGAAAATCGAAACAGTTTCATATTCGAAGTGCCATCTTCAGCGATTCCGGTGACTCCTAAAAACGAACCGGTTGTCGTTGAAGAAGAGCCTGAAATTATAACAGAAAAAGATGTAACAAATGCGCCGAGATATTTGGGTGGTTATCGACTGAATCACGACGACCAGACGAACGAAAATGACGTTGAATTTTCAACAGAAAGACTAAAGACAAAGACTTTAGACCCACCGGGAAGGGCCGAATCCCCATCCACGGATACGAAGAGGCCACCTCCACTTCCTACACGTACTCTTCGGGTGAACTCAGCCATCAAAGCTGCCGTCGCATCCCGTCGCAGCTACTCACCAACCAAATGTAACATCAACGGAATCCAGAGTGACAAATGCAATGAAATTAAAACAACACAGAGGTACCTACCCATCGACCAAAAAAAAAAACCCAACAAAAACTTCAAAAAAATACACAACTGCTTATATGTCCATGTTTAAAAGCGACCTTCAATCTTGAGTTTAATTCAACATGGACACAAAAGAATCATAATGCAAATATTTCATTCATATATTAGTACAACTGAGGTGATGGTTGCAAAACCGAACAGTTGACCTAAATATATAAATTATCTACTCGAATAACTAGCATGTCGATATGAAGGATTACATTTCCATAACACTCTAGCAAATTTTCTTCATAATAAACAAAACCGTACACTGTTCTTCCTTGAGCTTTTTCTATTTAACTCACACATACTTTTAGGCACATTAGAATACTGAACATAGACAAGACTGAATTATGTACAATAGACATGTCAAAAGCATGCATGCTTACTCTCCAATGACAAATAATGACCTGATTAAATATATAATAAAATAAAAATACCACCTGGCCTTCTTCCTTTCTGTTATAATATATTGTATATGCACATTCCTAGTTGTAGCACACCATAGTAGTATTAACGAATCACTGTAGTTAGCAATTATTTATTTCATCGCATCAGCCACCACCAAAAACTAAAATTCATATATATATGTATATAATCATTGCTCTGTTTGTAAAGTAAATTGTGCTTTTCGCTTTTCATGCAATCAACACATTTGCCGATCAAAATTTTCTTGCACTGAATGAGTAATGTCTCGGAGCAAGATAGTTTGTTCAGCAAATTGCTGCGGTATTTGTTAGATTTGTATTTATAGTTTTGTGTATAGTAGTTACAAATATATACAATTCTTGCAAATTAATGTACAGAACAAATACTCGGGGTCGTGGTAGTGCTCACTACTCTACAGCCAGCGGAAATGACCAGACCGTCAATGCCAACAGAGGAACTCCACCTCCGTAAGAATATGCACTTTTTCCAACTGTCCATTCAAATTATAATGTCACTTTTCAATATTGAGGCTCTAACAATTGAGAAACAGTCACTAATCATTAAAAAACACCACCAATGGTGACAAAAGTACACTTTTGACAGTTCGGTTTCTCCATATTGAAAAGTTCCATTATAAAATTAAAATTATAAGACTGACACATGCTGGTTTTTTTTTACCTGTGTCAGTAATTATAATAAAAATGGACAATCGAAGGGGTGAAGTTGAAAAGTTGTCAAATAAATTGCCACTGGTCAGCTTTGAAGTAAAGGTAGAACAAATAATAGTAAAACTACATTTTGGCAACGATGGCTTTTGATCAAAATTCTCTCAATGAGCACATTCAAATTCTCTTTCGTATTTATATATTCTAAATGGAAATTTTTAATAAATACTGCACATGTTTTCCTTTACTTTGTCACTCCTACGATTTCCATTCTTCAAATTGTAGAGGTAACTTTGATCTCTTTAGTTTTAATTTGCAGTAGACACACAAAAGTACATGTATCCTAAAGATTTTTCCTTATTCTTAGAAAAATTAATGTACAAATTATTCTTGTGTACATATATTATTAATTCCAGAAACACATCAATCAATTATTGACGTTTTAAATATCAATTTTGAATAAGTAATGTTTTTATTCTAGTCGCCTACGTCCCACATTGAAACCGTCAACATCAATTGTTTCTAAAGCTACTGAATTTGTGGATATTTATCGTTTCCCTCCGAGAAGACCAGAAAATGTTTACCCCACACCCCAAGTGGACAAAACTGCAGCCAAGTGTCGCAAAGATGTCTGCTTATTACCTGATTGTTCTTGTGGTGGAAAGGAGATACCCGGTATGTAACTAATTGTTTATATAAAGTTTATATTGATTGTAATAAGTAGATAAAAATATGTTTTTAAATATAAAATATGTGAATATTTTCATACTCAATATGCAATTTAGGCAACCTAGATAGAGAGGATACACCACAAATAGTGTTGATAACATTTGATGATGCTGTCAATGATCTGAATAAAGCACTTTATACAGATCTATTTGAACAGGGAAGAAAAAATCCCAACGGTTGTCCAATATCAGCTACTTTTTATGTGTCTCATGAATGGACCGATTACAGTCAAGTTCAAAATTTATATGCTGACGGTCATGAGATGGCCTCTCATACAGTATCGTAAGTTAATAATTGAACTGGAATATCCTATTCCAAATATATACATACTTCTGGGGCTAAGCTTGTTCTTTTATGTGTTGCAAAATTGTTTTCTTCAGTATGAACAGTGATTTTTAATTTGTCTGTAAAATGGGTGATGCTTCCTTCAATCATATGATAAACATCACCTTTTTACACACTATTTAAAATGCTTTGCAAGTTAAACTAATATTCTTTTTTTTTATTTTCTTTCTCTCAAACCATTTCCTTTCAACAATCATTTTTACCGCTTCCCAATCTTTACTAAATACCCATAAACTCCTCTCTTTTCTGATTGTATCTCCTCATCCTAAATATAAACAGGCGACCTACCAGTAGAGGATGTGCCCCAGCTGGTTCTTTTGACTTTTGATGACTCGGTCAATGACCTTAACAAAGGTTTATATTCTGACCTATTCGAGAAAGGACGAGTGAATCCAAATGGATGTCCTATCTCTGCCACATTTTATGTGTCTCATGAGTGGACCGATTACAGCCAAGTACAAAATCTTTATTCGGCTGGTCATGAGATGGCTTCTCACACAGTATCGTAAGTCAATTTATTACTCAAGAATAAAATTAATTTTATTCAATGAAAATCAAATCAAAACTCACAACTTAACTCCGTACAAACTCACATTTTTTTTATTCATTGCTTTTGTGACTAATCTTTTCATTTATAAAATAACACTTTAAGCATGTCATATTCCTAACAAATTGAGAACATTTTATTTATTGTTATTTTGCATGATTTAGGCATAGTTTCGGTGAGCAATTTTCTCAAAAGAAATGGAATAGGGAGATCGGAGGGCAAAGAGAAATTCTCGCTGCCTACGGAGGAGTGAAACTTGAAGATGTTCGTGGTATGAGAGCTCCATTCCTATCAGTTGGAGGCAACAAAATGTTCAAGATGCTTTACGATTCCAACTTCACTTATGATTCCTCTATGCCCGTTTATGAAAACAGACCCCCAAGTTGGCCATATACACTCGATTATAAGTTATTCCACGATTGTATGATTCCCCCGTGCCCTACTAAATCATACCCAGGTAATTTATCCTCTCTACTCAATAAAACATTTATTGCATTTGAGGAGATTTAACTTGTTTTGAATTTAATTTAGGTGTTTGGGAAGTTCCTATGGTGATGTGGCAAGATTTAAATGGTGGAAGATGTTCCATGGGTGACGCTTGCAGTAATCCACCAGAAGCAGAAAATGTATACAAAATGATTCTGAAAAACTTTGACAGACATTACTCAACAAACAGGTATGCTTCAACACAACAATCAGTATTCTCTTATTTTGAATTCTTGTTCTAATAAAGTGTATCTTCAGGGCTCCATTCGGTCTCTTCTATCATGCTGCATGGTTCACTCAACCTCATCACAAAGAAGGATTCATCATGTTCTTGGATACCATTAATGCCATGAAAGATGTCTTTATAGTTACAAATTGGCAAGCACTCCAGTGGGTCAGAGATCCAACTCCTCTTTCAAGAATAAATTCATTCCAGCCATTCCATTGCAATTATCAAGTGAGTTTTTGGTCATTTACATTTTAATAAGTCAATTATAAATGGATACTTATTCCGAATCAATGACTGTTTCAGGATCGACCTAAGAGATGTAATAATCCTAAAGTATGTAATTTATGGCATAAATCCGGTGTACGATACATGAGAACATGTCAGCCATGTCCCGATATTTACCCATGGACTGGAAAAACAGGAATCAAATCATCAAGAATAGACAATGACATTGAAGACTAAGCGTGTAATTTAGATAAATCGTAATATACCACCTATGTTTGAATTTTCGACTGTTGTCGACTCGGTTTCTTCCATTTTATATTGTAATTATAAATGAAATGCAAGCAAATGATCTAAATAGCTTTTAAATATTTATTTTCTGTTGTCAGTCTTTGCTTGTTTCAATGAATAGTTTGTGCAATAATGACCATTTTACTATAAAATACTCCCGATTGTATCTATTAAGTATTCTTTTTTATTTGGGTGAGAATAATTTTGTATAAAAGATTTTTCAAAAGCTATAGTCAAAATCTACCAGGTTTTATTTTCTCTTCATATTTATTGTAAAATTATAGATTTATCTACGGCACACTTATGCGGACTCCTATTTTTGAAGTGATAATGTGTTACCATTCGTAACATACATATTTTGTGAAGTTACAAAATATGTCACTTATTTAAATATATTAGATATATTAAAATGATTTTAGCCATTTCATTAGCTAAGTTTTATAGAATAAATAAAATGCTTCATTGATATTTACAGATAAAACATGAAGATGCAGGTCATTTTTGCATCATTACTACTTCCATATTTGAGAACAAATTTTATTGAAATTATCTAATGATAACATGGTAATTCATTTCTTGCCCTCAACTAGGGTGTTAGATTAATTTAAATCATTTCTATTAGGTTTTTGCATGGCTAAAAAGTAGAGAGGGGTCGTAGTTGGTTGGGAGTCTGGTGACATCGAATATGGCTTTGATGTGGCACACCCCCATCCAACATCAGATGAAGTTGTCTTTAAATGATCCTGAAGATCTTTCGAGGGAGTGACAATACGTTAATATTATTCATAACTTTATCTTTTGTAAATAATTTCTATGAAATAATAATAAGATTCTACATTTTGGAAACTTATATTTGAATTCATGAACAATTATGTGTTTTTTTTATGAATAAAAATACATTATATGTTCAGAACTTTGAATGTAACTGTAAAATAAATTTTGTTCCATGTGTCCAAAACAAAAATGTGTAAAATATGTATTTTAATATTGAAAAAATGTAAAAGACATGTCATAAACCAGTGATTGGTAATAAAGTCTTAATAATAATTTGTTGTCTGTTATTACATACCTAAATAATGTTTAATATTTTACTTCACTTTATTATAGTGGAAAAAAATGAGGTGGACTTCACTGCTAATGAAATAATTAATCTTTCAACTTTCAATCAGAACACCTGGTATACTGACCTTTTCTATAATTAATTATGAATAAAGACTTCTTTTTGATAAAAACTCAACTTCGACCAGTTTTCTCTCAGTTTGAGATGTGATTTGTAATATCAAAATGATTCTAGCAAAATTGATATTTTTTTTTGAAATTACATACATTTTTGGACAAGAAGTTGTTTATTATTCAGGCTTTGAAGAATCAGACGATGGAAATATTACCCGCAAATTTAATCATGTAATTAAACGAGAGGTTGATCCAGTTTTTCATGGCCATCCAAAAACACAGCTGGAAATGTGGATAAGAGCTTTTCATGGACAATCTACAGGATTTGATCAAATACCATCTTTGATAAATTTACTCCACATGATTACACAGAAATACTTGAATGATTGTGCTGTAGTGATTCTTTACGACGCAGCTGTAGAGAATAATCAGGGATTACTTCTGGAACAACTAATGAGAAAATTCCCCCTCACATATGTTCATGGTAGAATCAATAATGACAATTCGATTACAGACACAAAAATTCTAAACACAATATCTGATCAATGTGTCCACTACATTTTATTTATGGCCGATGTTATGAAGTCGGCAAACGTCTTAGGATTACAATCAACCAGCAAAGTAATTGTTGTGGCTCAATCATCACAATGGAGAGTGCAAGAATTTCTATTTCATAAAGTGTCGAGAAATTTTGTCAATCTACTTGTTGTCTCTCAGTCTTTTAGAGAAGATACATCTTTGGTAAAATATCAAAGTGATATAAAACAAAATTAAATATATTTCATGATAAATTTTATAGGAAACTCCATATATATTATACACTCATAGTCTCTTCATCGATGGATTGGGTTCCAGTAAACCTCAGGTATTAACGTCATGGTCCAAAGGGAAATTAGCTAGACCACAGGTTAATCTCTTTCCACCAAAAATGTCAGAAGGATACGCAGGACACAGGTTTGTAGTTGTTGCAGCCGATCAACCCCCATTTGTATTTAGAAGGTAAATATCTTTTACAATATACTACCTTTTTAAATTATCAATTAATTATGATGTTTATTTAGAGAGACTAGAGATGGATTGGGAAATAAACGCATCACATGGGAAGGTGTCGAGCTTAGACTCTTAAATTTACTCGGTCACAGAAATAATTTCTCAATTGAAATTAAGGAACCCAAAACTTTATCAGCCGGGTAAATTAATCTCTCTCTTAAATGTTTTGTATTGAATGAATTTTTAATTTTTTTATGCAGACCTGGTGATGCAGTCTCAGCAGAAATAATTCAAAGACAAGGAGATATTGGAATTGGCGGAATATATGTCACCAATGATAGATTAAAATATTTGGATATGTCAGTGAGCCATTCTCAAGATTGTGCAGTTTTCATTTCGCTTACATCTACAGCTCTTCCAAAGTATATTTTTATATAATAATTTCATTTTTGACCAGTGATGTATATAATTAAAAATGATTCAGATATCGGGCCATTATGGGACCTTTTCACTGGCATGTTTGGGTTGCTTTAACATTTACATATTTGTTTGGAATATTTCCTCTGGCGTTTTCTGATAAACATACCTTGCGGCATTTAATCCACAATGCTGGTGAAGTTGAAAATATGTTTTGGTATGTGTTTGGCACATTTACAAATTGCTTTACATTTGTTGGAAAAAACTCTTGGAGCAAAACAACTAAAGTCACGACAAGACTACTTATTGGTAGAGTAATTAAAATGTAGTCAATGTATGTAAGTATTCTAAAACCTTTAATTTTTAAGGATGGTATTGGATATTTACAATTATAATAACATCTTGCTACACTGGATCGATAATAGCATTTGTAACATTGCCTGTTTATCCAGCAACTGTAGATTCTGTACAACAATTAGTATCAGGAAATTACAGAGTAGGAACATTAGGTAAACATACCGTTTATAAAATTATTAATTAAAGAATAATTGAATTTCATCTCAGACAGAGGAGGCTGGGAAACGTGGTTCCTCAACTCTTCGGATAAATATACAACTAAATTATTAAAACACTTGGAATTGGTTCCGAACGTTGAGGCAGGATTAATGAATACTACCAAAGCATTCTTTTGGTCTTATGCCTTTTTGGGATCTAAGTATCAACTTGAATATGTTGTAAAAACCAATTTTACTATGGAGTAAGTATATTCATTTGTTTGTATAATTTATTTTTAACGTGCTATTTTAATAATTTCAGATCAGCCAAAAGATCTGTTCTACATATCAGCAATGAATGTTTTGTTCCTTTTGGTGTATCGGTTGTCTTTCCCAAAGAATCTGTTTATACTGAAAGAATCAATACTGGTATTCTACGTATGCAGCAGACTGGGATTGTAAAAAAACTCGAACGGGATGTAAAGTGGGACATGCAAAGAAGTTCAAGTGGGAAACTTCTTCAGGTAAACAATAAATAAGCGTGATTGAAGCAATCATAATTATTTATTAAAATGTTGTAGGTAAGTATGGGGAATTCTTTGAGAACGGCAGCTCCGGAAGAACGCGGATTATCACTGAGTGACACACAAGGAATGTTCTTGCTACTAGCTGCGGGATTCTTAGCAGCTGGTGGAGCTTTGCTATCCGAATGGTTTGGAGGATGCGGTAGAATGTGCAAAGGAAGAAAAGATCAAAGGAAAGTCTCTTCTGCATCTACGGTGTCTTCTGATGTTAAGTCTTTAATAGTGCCAACACCGATTAGTAAAAGTGATGTTGAAAGTGAATTAGCCGAGCCAGAAAAGTTAATTGATATTTCTATTCCGACAACTAATGGGGAGCAACCTTCATCTACTGAAACAAATGACACCGAAGGATTTAAATTGAATGAAACAATCATTTTCAATAACTTACCTATTCAAATAAATATTGAAGAATATGACAGTTGTAAAAATGTAAATGTCGATTCGGATATAATTATTCACAATGAAAATAATATCAACGGCGAACCAGTGGATATGAGTAATGAAAATGGAAAAAACTACAAGTGTCATTCAAGAAAGTCTAGCTATGTTGATTGGGACAAAGAGATAGATCAAGTTTTCGATAGTGAAATTTATTCACACAACAGCACAAACGAGGATGGAAAGGATAATAATGCATCAAATGAAAATAACAAAAATTCTTTAGAAATTTTTGGAGAAACTGTTTTACCCTTAGATACAACAGAGATGGTAGAAAAAGAATTAGCGGGGAAATGAATAATCAATCTAAAACCAGCTATGAAGATATTTTTTAATTAAAACACTCTTTTTGACATCCAACTCTTTATTATAGTAATCATCCAAACAGTCATCAAAATAATTTAGAACGATTCTATCGTATCAATTGAAAAATCTAAGAGCTAAACAAAATATTATAAAACGAATAAAAATTATTATTAAAACATGTGTTTCACATTGACTTATTAGATGACATTGTATATTAGTTTTGATGGCAACTGTTCTATGGAAAACAGACAAATTATGGTAAACACTTAAAAAAAAGATTAAAAGTAGCTAAGTGAAAGTTCATTGTTTAAGCAATAAAAGTCAACACAAAAATTATCAAACTATCCCCGAACAATAGAAACACAGTACTTCATTTTTAATTTTAAACAAAATGTCCGTTTCAAACAAAATACTTTATGCACTAAAAACATACACTAAAAATAAATGTAAATAAAGACTTACTATAGGAAAAAAGTCAATAAACATATATTCGTATAAGCATTCTGATTAATATTGCACTCGCTTATACAATTTGGTTGGCGATAAGAATCAATGAGTATTGATAAAAAGTAATTACACTTATAACAATATATGAAGTAAACGATTTCCTCAAGAAAAGAAATCATCCGGATGAAGCCGGTTCCACAAAGAATGCACCATTATATTCAACAACAAACAATATTTATTCACTTGTTATTATACAAAAATTGTATCGATTCAGTGTCAATGTACAAAGTAAAGTCAGTTACTTTGTATTTTTTGAAAAGTATAAAAATAATACTCAAAAGCAACAAATCACTTGTGTTTCATTAGATTCAATGCATTAATGATTTGACTTTCTGTCGTCATTTTTAATTTTTTATCAATATAGGTACAGGTTTTATTTTCTCCACAAATATGTGCATATTAAATATATTTATATAATGTATAATACATAGGTTTCATTTGTCAAATTTACAATTCAATTAGGACTTATTCACTACAGTACATATA
Source organism: Agraylea sexmaculata (assembly GCA_022606485.1). Taxonomy (NCBI): domain Eukaryota; kingdom Metazoa; phylum Arthropoda; class Insecta; order Trichoptera; family Hydroptilidae; genus Agraylea; species Agraylea sexmaculata. The sequence goes on from JAGTTH010004875.1 coordinate 22,517, forward strand.
TACATTTAATGATTTTCATAACCACTTTTCTAACTCGCACACATGCTCGGACATGTGATAACATACAATTAATGTTATAATCATAGTTAGACTCTATCAAAAATAGAATCATGTCACTTTAACCACCCAAAGCAAAAAACATCAATGTAGAAGATTTAGAAATTCAAATATGAATGCAAACAATCGGTTGGGTGAAAATTCCAATTTTTACAATATTATCCTAACATTAAATAACCGTTCAGACATTAACACGAAATACTTTACATTGAGGAGAGGAGGGACATTGATTTTTTGGAATAATCTGAGACGAGGAAAACTCATAATTACACGACTATTTTGGACAAGTGATTGTACTAACAGAATGAAGGAATTTAACCTATTTTATTACAAAAACTCTTATATTCGCCATCATGTGAGAAACTAGAAATTTACGGGTGCGAAAAATACCATTCGACTATGAATGCATCGTATGGAAAATATATCTCGGAATCAAATTCCTCATGATCGTATTAATATTAATATTATTACAACATTATAAAGTTATAGTTTTTTTTTTGTATTGTTAACATCACTAGAGTATTGTACTTCTATTAGATTCTATTTTTGCAGTTTAAAAAATTTATATAATGTAGTAATTGTTTACAAATATATATAAATTTATATACACATCTGTGTATATACTTCATTTATTTATTTTTTAATTCAAATATAATATATATATATATATATTTTAAAATGTCTCACATTATTTTTTACAAAGATAATCATTTCTTACTATTTTGTTCAGTGTCGTAAAACAAGTTAACTACTTCTTATAGGGCAGATAAAGATCACACGGTACACAAATGGTACACATACATGGTACAATACACAATTTTACATTAGGCACTGTGAATAAGGCATCTACAGTGGTGAAGATATGATGAAATATGTTTTGCAGAAAAGTTTTGTGTTTTGTGATTATGAGTGTATCAAAATTAAGCTTGTACAATTATTACATTTTCAGTGAAATCCTGTCATATCAAAGCTCGTTAATTAAAACCAAAGATATGTCATTTTGAATACATTTAGTGAAAAATAATTTAATACTCGCACCATTTGAATATCAATTAAAATTTAAAACCCTGTGTGTGTGTTTTGAATTTATAGTGCAGCGGGATTTGTTTAGATAGTGTTGAAAGCGATGAAAAAAGGAACGACAGTATGATTAGTGTTATGAGGAGATGTTGCATGCATACACATAAATGGACATACACATAGGTGTAAAACATTTAACATCAAAAGCATCATGAATTCAACTCTTACGACTCGCAATTGAATGTCAAATAAATTGTGAACCGATCTAATATTCCACACATCTTATTACAAAATGAGTTTGATGACAAATAATTGCGAGTGTGTTAATAATGTAAAACTATAACATTTTGAAATGTTGCAGACTTAAAAAAGTGGTCGTATTTATACATTTAATCATATATAATCATTTTAATACGTATATGCTTCCCTAGTGCATATTTTTTACAAGTGAACATTCCATCATTATAAAAATGAGTTGCCATAATAACCGGCATTTACGATTTAACATTAACAATAAATAATAAATTTATCATTGAAATGACTTTTCGAGTCTCAAACGAGTTTTTTTTTTTTAAAAAAAAGGTTTTAAACCGACGACTCCAGAGCAAGTAGACATCGCTCGAACATTGATTTTCTTTGGTGAATATCATTTAATATGAAAATATACACAAATAGTCAAGTGTGAATCATTTTGTCACACAGCTCACTTAATAATACATACTCAAATTATGTCAACCAACAATTTAACATGCTTACAACTAAAAGTTCTGTGTGTGTGAACGACAGACGAGTATAATGAAATAAACAACCGCTTTACATTCTTTGTTTTGGCATATCTCTACTATGATGTCTTACTATTTCCTACATCATAATTACAAGTAATTAGTTATGAACGTATCGAATGGCACACAATCATGTTAGAAACGACACTATCTGTGACTTTTGAGTGGCAAAGATATTCAACATTATTCTCTTTACTTTGCATTTTAATTATTGTACTATGACATACATTAATATCTTAACATCTAACATGTCAACCCTGCTATTGTCTCAACACCGTCTCGTGATCATAATTATAATAAAGCAGTGGACTTGGGATATGCTATTCCAATTCGTAATAATCTCTCCACATAAATTATCAAATTGACGATCACATTGACTTGACGGGACAATTCAATTTTTTCTATTTATTATGTAACCATGTAACAAACTTTCATTTTAACTACACACCTTATTGTAACGGTTTTACTTAAAATTTAAAATGCTATACAACAATCTAAGTGAAGTGTGCTCTTCTTGTTCGTACAGTGATTTGGATTCATGTACATTTTTCATATTGATATACATATAAAAATTTAGCTATTCTGATTATTATTTTAAGGGCGGACAAATATACGTTTTTTTTTATTCTTCAAAGGTATCCTCGGTCAGTACATATGAATGTAAATATTATATAAATACATATTTTGTCTGAAGAATTTTCATGTCTAGTTTTTAATGTATAAAGTTGGAAAAATATACAAGGAGTATTCAATCTTTTTTCATCAGCTTAACAACAATGATGCATAATAAACATTTCTTTAAAATTTTCATTTTTAACATTCATTAGATACATTAAATATATAATTTTTTTTTATTTACTATCATCAATATGAAATTCCATATAATCCGTTTCATTCAACTCTTAACATTAAGGACAACAATTAATCAATCAAATGTCTTGTCAAATTTGTATAAAATCTGGGGGAGTAAAGTACTGCATTGTAACATTTTTTCGAGTTTTAATTTAAAACTTTTTATAAAATTATTTGGTTTTTTGAGGGGACAAATTTATAAATATAATTGTGTCAATTAAGTTTATATTCATTGGTAATATTATTAATTCTAAGTGCCTTGGTGCAGTTTAAATTTGTTACGTCATAAGAACTTTAAAGCTTGTGTTATCCATTCATCATAGTCTGGTTTGTTAAAACAGTTTTGTGCACACAATTCGACGCCTTCACTTAGTTATCAATATAAATAATTTAATCTCCGCACTTTAAAAATTATATATATTTTTTACTTATATATCCTTTAAATGGCACGTAGAAGTAGGGAATCAAGCTGTCCTTCACATTGATTGTGTATTTGAATTATTATCACTTAAGTGTCACTGACAATCGGACATGAGTTGTCTTTTTGACTTCTCTAAATAAATGTTTTCTTCCCGCAAGCTGCTATTGCTATCGATAACGAACTATGAACAAAATAGTGTGAGTCTGTGTGTGAATCTATATTCCATAATACACTACTACTTGAATAACTAATGGTGCTGATTTCCCGATGTGGATGTATGCCAGTGAACACTAACACTTTAGTTTGGTATAATTGTTTTTCCGGTGAAAACTAGAATAGCTTTCTAGTGAATTCTATTGAGTACACAAACATTTGAATGGACAGTTGAAATTGTCTTCCTCAAAACTGATTTCACATTCATGATCCGACGCAAAATAACAACTGTTTTGCACAGTTGAGTGTCTTCAGTGCGGCAAAATCACAACACTGAGCTGGATTAGTTTTGAACTTAATTCTTGATGATGTATCAAATCATGTTGTCAATCGTCAAAGAATTGAATATGGGTCTACCACTGCGAAGTTCCTCAGCAGTAGTAGAGCGGGGCGGTGGGCTATGCTGCCCAACCTTCCGATATGCGAGGGCGTTTAGCATGGGGCACCTGAGACTCATAATCGTTTCCTCCACCACGTAAATCGTTCACTCCCATCGGTGAGGATATACTTGAAGACGAGACAGATACTGAAATATAAAATTGTATTAGTTTAAATGAAAAATATTATTTACTATGTCTGTTTATATTTCAAGTGTTAATAATATTTATATATAAAGACCTCTTCTATTACCATCACTCTGCTGTTGTAGGTGGGCGTGGTGAGGTGATACATGGTGAGGAGGTGCTAGATGATGAGAACTATGCGACTGAACATGATGTCCTCCGTGATGTTGAGGGTGACGAGAACTATCCGCTCTTGGTGGAGAAACGGGTTCTGCTTTTATTCTAACAGATGACGACGGTGGAGGACTTCCATTTCCGCCACCTCCCCCATCATGAGATCCAGGAGGTGGAGTTCCACCAGAAACGGACAGCTGAGGCAGCCTAAACAAAATAATAATAATAAAACAAATGTCACATTTTAAATAAATCATTTTTAAGCCACAATTCTAACCCGGTATGTTGTAAAGTTGCTTGCAATTGATGACTTCCCCATGATAGTCCGAGTCCCATATCGGTTGACATACTAAAGTCTTGTGGTCCGAATCCGCCTAGTCCAGCATATCCTAATGAAGGATTCTACAAAAATTAATAACATTAAAGTAACATTATAAAATATATAAAAAAGAATTACACAATATTATACAAACTTCAGAATACGAGAGATCGTCGGGGGGAGGTGCCATAGTCTGAGGTATAAGTACCCTAAGAGTGTTGTGAGATCGAGGAGGTGCTGGTGGAGAATGGTGTGGTTTATGATGACGTCCTGCACCACTCAATGATGGATGAGGAGAAGGTGCAGGTCCAGGAGAAGGTGATGGAGTAGCTCCGCCACCTAAAGGTGATGCTGAGCCCGGATATCCATTTGACATTTCTAACATTCCTCCACTCGGGTAAACTGAAAAAAAATATATATGAAGAAATTAGAGATCATTCAACTTATTTGTTTATGAAATTAATACAATATTTTTTATTGGTATAAATATTTATCCAACATTTATTTATCAGACTTTTTCTCAAGTCAATAATAGTGACCTTAGTACATTTTATTGCAGATAAAAAATACATTGGGTTTGTGTATTTTTTTCAATTTATTTTATTTTATAAAATAAGAAAAAAACCATAGGTACCTGAATCGGTTTCTGAAGAAGAAGGCCTGGGACTGATCGATGCGTGCATTTGAGGGCTGGCTTGTAATAAACTTGGGTCACTATATCCACCAACAGGAACACTGACGGGCATAGAATAAGATCCAGCTCCGCCTGTTCTTCCTCCGTTCACCTGGTTTCTTTGCATCATCATTTGAAATTCTTCATCAATCTTGGAATATTTGGCTTCAGTTCGGGGGGTCAGGCTGTATTCGGTTTCCTGCTCCGGGCTGTCAGGCGACATCACTCCGTTTTTATGCTCTTTCTTTGTGAGTGCCTGTGGGTGTCAGTGGAAAAAGCTCAGGGATATGACAGCTTTAGCTGCCTTGGAAAAGGCAGCAGTTTTTTATCATTGGCATTTAAAAAACAGATACTGTTTATCAATTGCCAAGATAATAAAAAAAAAACATATTTTTTTGGTATAATTAGGTAAATAATATTTTATATCAATAAAAAATATGTTTTTTTATCATCAACATTCAAAAGTCACTCATATTGGTAATTAAGAATGTACGAGATAAACCATGAGTGACCTTTAAATACTATTTGTTAATTGTTTAATTCTAAAATAAATCCAAACTTTTTTAGCGCACACTTGTGTGGTACAAATGTAAGAGGCAGAGATGCAAAAATGACAAATAACACTCAAGTATAACACACTTTATCATAATAAGTTATATCTTTCATGGAGAAGAAAATAAATAAATACACAGAAAGTGATGAGAAAACAAATCAAGCCATGCTACATTTATATAAACACTTTTAAAACACCTAATTGTTAGTTTTTAATTAAATCATAATAAATCATTGTATATTTATTTTATATTTCAAATCGTTGTGCAGAATGTCAGTTGGTCAGAATGATTGTTTTATTATTAGAAATCAAGCAGAACATGCACTGACAACTAGATTTTTTAAGTTAATCACTCGAAACGATTCTTTAGAAAAGCTTTTACAGATAATAAATATATTAAAAGGGTTCCTAAAGGAGTAAAAGTTTATTTATTTATTTTTTCACTGTAGCTCGTTGGTTACGTAGATTTTAAAGTGTGTTAGAGAGTGGTTATTTGGCTCAAAATTGCATTGACAATGCATTACGACGCACACAAATGGCGCCGTACGTTCTGTACCTCGATTATGTTACGGTTTGTCAGCGACTCATGGGGCTCATTATACTCCGTGTACTTCAGGAGTACCTGTAAACAAATTATAAATCAATCAATGATAGTCAGCATTTGTTATATAATGTTTTCATTGATGGACTTAGTAGAAATAAGTCCTTATGATATGTATTATTTTAGTGGATTAACAAACCTTATCCATATCGGTACTGGCATATTGGTAAAGTTTATTGTTGGAGCTGAATATGATTAGGGCGATCTCACAATCACACAGCACACTTAACTCATACGCCTTTTTCATGACACCAAATTTACGCTTGTTGAACGTGACCTGAAAAAAGAGGATTGACACATTAAATATATTCTTATTAAAAAACATTATTTTGATACATACCTGCCGGTTCCGTTCGTCCGTAATCCGAGAAATTTGTATTTTTTTCCGACCCATGGCAGCAATCTTGGAAGTACTTTTTTTTGCAACAAATGCGTTAAATCACTATGCGTCCAGCGCAATTTCGACTATTTGAAAGACTCTCGCTGCTAATACACTTCTGAAACAAAATGAAAAAAATATAATATATTGCGAGTGGAAAAAATCAAAACAGCCAACTTATGTTCAATAGAAACTAATTTCAAGTTGTTACACAACATAATTGTTTTGCATTTACAATGCTTATTTGAATTCTATAAGTTTGTGGAATAACAAAGTTTTAATAATTTATTTTCTTTGCCAACTGATGGGTTTACAAACATTTTTTCCATTCCAATTAACAACTGTTTTTATAAACACAATATTGAATTGTAAAATATTTGGTATTAAAATGTATTTTAGTATATTTTATGTAAATGGTATATAACTGACTCACTGACAGTTTTTTTTTAACTATAATATTATGGGTTTTTTCCCCATTCTTTCTATAATTTTTATACTAATATTCATGTCAAATTTAAAAAAAACATTCTCATGTTAGTTATAAGTGAAAAAAAAAATACTCTGTACACCTAAGTCTACTTCCAAAGATATATTGATCTATCAATCATTGTAAAAACTTATGCAGAATAAAGAAATTGTAATACATCCTTAATAATCAGTATTTACCTTACAATCCAGGAAATCAGAGTAAACCAGGATCGAGACGATCGATCGGAATTTTATTAATATTATTCCCGATCTCCCCGAGTGGGATTTGAAACCATGACCACAGTATTTCCAAAGATGTATTTAATATATATTGTATTATTTCTTTTTTGGATTTGTCGGGATGGACACGTAATTGCAAAATAATAATGTAATGTCGAATAAAGGGCATTGGGGGTAAAAGAGGTATGCGTGTGTGAATTCAGTCGAGGAACAGAGTTCATGGAAAGCAAGTATCAAGTATGTGGCGTGACAGGAAACCCTTACTTGCTGCCAACTAGCAACCCTCTTTATATATATACCCTCATATGATAGCGACAAGAAGAGAAGGGTGGTGCTTGGGATGACTTCGCCACTTAACCTAACCTAACCCACTTTTTAACAGCCCACACCCAAATACTGTGTGATTCAAGACATAATTATTGCGCGCGTATTTGTTGTGATGCAGTATGCCAGGGGGTGGTTGTGGGTGGTGGTTGTAACAAGGTCAAGGAGGGTGCGCCACTCTCTTTCACCCCTTGTTTCCCCTGAATAACCCACTAACTTCCTTTATAAGCCCGACATGCTTCCTGCTATTCGAAAAATGTGCCCAAATTCACACAAACTCCATTTCACTACAAGAAAATTCACAATTGTTTACGGAGAGCGTGAACAAATTTTTATCTTTATACCATTAAAACCTTTTTAAATTGTTCTATATTTTATGTTTTTTTTTTTTTTTTGTTGTTTTTTTATAATATATTTTTTTAAATTTTATGTTTCATGTTCCAACGAGTGAAGCACAATCATCACTGCGTCTTGGGATCCCCCGTAATGCTCTAGTGGTACTGCAGTATGATATAATAATATATTATGTATTTATAAGTAAAATAAATAAATAATTTTCTGAGCCTCAATTATTTACTTTTTAAAAATCTACATCAAATGCATCAGATTATATAATATAAAATATTTATAGAGGGATTAGGGTAACGCAAAATATATTTAAAAAAATAAGGGTGTATAATGAAATTGTCAGTTTCCAGATAATCGAGTAAAGTATTATATATTTTAAATGATGACTTTCCATAACAGGATATCTAGAAAATTATTTTACGAAAAAGGTGCGCATTTCATTATCCGCCCTTATTCCAAACAAAACATCAATGAGTCCGTTTAGATTTCCTATAAACGACGGCAATTTTTATATCAGCTAAATACGGAATGACAGCGGCTTCTTATTATTATTATTAGCTGCCACAAACATATGACTCAGACTATGAATTTAGTTCATTAATTGGCAACGATTTTGCGCACCTCGATGAACTCTTTTCCACAAATTCTGCCACCTACAGGGCTTATTTATGAGCGACTTTATATAGTAACATATAAATGATTGATTCCTTCATTTTACTTAATATTACTCATTTTTATATAAATTCAATTTTTATATATTATGTCTGTAAAAGCTCTTATGAGAGTTTATATGCAAATAAATAAATAATCTATAGCTTAACACTCCGTCCACTTAAAATATTATTAATAAATAAACAAACTGTGTGGTGTAATTTATTTTAATTTTATATTTTATTAAATCCACTTTTAATTATTGTAAATTTTACATCCCATTTTAAAATGCTCATGTTGTAGCGAGTATTTTAAATTCAAATATAATAAAGATATTAATATAATCCATATGCATATTTTAATGGAATGTTAAATAGGACAAGTAATTAATTCCATTAGTATTTTTTAATTGTACGTTTTTGTTAAAATTTCACAAATATATTTATAAATATGTCTCAATTTTAATAATATTGATTTGGTATAAATAATAGCGACAAATATAAAAATAGAATTGTTCCAATCAATAGGAATATAAATAAAATAGAAGGTGAATGACGTGCGTGAGTTTTAGTGCTTGGGGATGTCATTTATTTGGTTCACTGACAACATTCATTACTCAGGCACTTCTATAGGCTTTATACATAGAAATTTATACATTTAATCGAATTATTATACACTCTAATTACTAACAGTAAGATAATGTTGTTCTACAATAGATAAAAAGCGACATTCAAATAAGAGCTTTTGTTTGAATGTTGAGTTTCATTCATGATGAATATAATTTACCCAATTTGTATAAAGTATTTTTTATATGCGGAATGGAGTTAATCGTTGTGTGATTAAAGTGGACAACAATATATGAGGATTTTGGATAACTTTGTTTCTTATATTTGTAGAGCAATTGGACATGAGATTACCAACAGGCGTATCACCAATCACAGCCGTTTTCAGTGAGATAGCATGTGTCATTTATTCTACACACATAATTAATAGGGAAACCATATACGTTTTTTAACGTATTTAAAAATATTAAATAATTATAATATTTAGGTATCGATTTAGCTGCAAAAATTTTACTTAGTGACTTATTATTATTAGCGGAAAAAAATATGATTGCCACTAACAGATGAGGTTAGATAATTATTTTTTTATTTAAAATAATTGCTTGCCCAAAAATATCATCAAAATAAATTCTGAAAAGCTGAATAAATTCATTAATAAAGTCTGTTTTTTACGAAATTTTACAGGGTGGACTTGAATTAACTGAGAATATTTTAAGGGGTAAATAAATATTATTAACGTGTCAATAATAAAAATAATATATGTGTTCACTTATTCTTGCGATACCTTAAAATATTCTCAGTTATTTCAAGTTCACCCTGTATAACAAAAACACAATATAATAAATTTATTTCATTTATGTAATACATGATCGATTTCATTAGAGAAAAATGAGATATATCTAGAATAACTCGATTAGACGTTGAAATGTGAGGCTTGAAGCAGAAGACATTCTTCAGTGTCTCATAGAAAATTCAACAACTGAAACGTGAGATTTATGATACATTGCCTGGAAAACTATTTATTATTATTATGCCTGATAAATTCAATTTCGAACTAATTTCACAATACTTCTGAAGTTAAAACCGTGAAAAAAATTCAATAATCTAACCGTAACCGATTATGCTAAAAAACAGGTTTGACGTCCGGAGATCAAATATATTATTATTATAATTACAATCGAAGGTGTGTTGAGATTAAATCAATCAAACTTATACGGTTTTTAGGTACATAAAAAATTAAAATCTGTTTCTTATGTTTGTACCTAGAGATAATATCACACTTTGAATAATTTTTTAGACACAACAACGTGTTAATTCATTGTCTGTCGGTGATCTTAACTATTACTAGTCAAGATAATGGGATTTTAAGTATTTTTTCAAATTTATTTATTGCATAATAATATGACTACTTTTTTTAATTTTTAAGCAATCAATCAAACGCTGCATACTTTTTTACATTAAATTTCTCCTCAAAAAAATAAAATAACAATTATTTTTTAGACAAAATAACCTGTTGATTAATTGTCTGTTGGCGATTTTAACTATTACTAGTTACACAGGTCACCGACTTAATAATCAGTATTTATCTTACACTACAGGAAATCAAAGTAAACCCGGATCAAGACGATCGATCGGGATTTTATTAATATTATTTCCGATCTCCCAGTCGTAATAATCGATCAAATTATTATATTTTTAATTGAGCGAAAATTGACCATAGTATTTGTAGCCAGGTGTCTTATCCACTGAGCTATTACGCTGGTTCTTTCCACTAATAACAATAAGCCGCTGTCATCATCTAAACTGTGTGATTATTTATAATTAAGCTAACCATTAAATTTACTACAAATGTGTCTTGGTATATTAATATTTATTTTAATATATTTTAGACACATCAGTGTTGGCATTTATTTTATTGATCTGTAATAAATCCATACAATCCTGAAATCCCAAGTGGAAGAACTTAAAATATTTCCACAGATTAAAAGACCACCTTTTACATATTATAATTTTTCAAAGAGAGTTTCGCAGGAATGAGCATGTTTTTTCAAGAATGATTTCACATCAGTTGATGAGTTTCGAGTCTTTGATAATCTAATTTGAATGTTGAATAGAGAGCCAGTGAAGTATGACTGGAGTAATTTAGCAGAATAATGAGAAGAACTCAGTGTTCTTACAATGTGGCCTTCCACGCAGCAATGATTCAAAAAGTCATCGTGCGAATAATCATTTCAAAACTCATTATTGTGTTACAATAATAATTATTATTAAATCAATCAGCGTTATTTAATAACATATGTAGATTTGATGAATATTACACTACACTGAATGAGGGACTCTGAATAAATATCTGGGTAGTTTAAGTTTCGCGTGGAGTTCGGTGTCAGATTTTGTACGCACTGGAGTATCATTTATTTTAACCCGTTGACAGTTCGCTGCGAACAGATTTCACATTCTGTTTGACCTTACACTGTCTTTACTGTAGAAGCTTATTGAGAAGAAACGCCCTTATTGATTTTACTATATTTGCGTTACATAATAATATTTTTGTTTTATTCATGTAGTATTAAGTATTTGTTTATTTTTCTAAATTTTATTTTATTGTATATATTTTTTTAGTTCTACAAGTGGGATTTTTGTATTTTTCCGCCATAAATAATGTGATGATATATTTTAATTACTAATTGATTGTACTCGGTATTAAAATAAGTAAGAGACTTATATTAATTATATTTAATAAAAAAATTGTATATTAAAAACATTATTAAAACCTTATTCAATGGGCCTTTAATTCAAAACGTTTTGGCATTTATGTGTTTTTAATGGATATTCCTTGAAATCTTATTCAAAAAATCATTAGATTTACACTATTATCATTAAATTATACACATATCATGAACAACAGCCGTACTTTTACCGTATTTGTTTTAAAAATCACAATTTGTAAAAAATATGCTCACTTGTTAATGGTAAGTTATTTACACAAAAATCACAATTCAATGGTAAAATTGCCCACTTTCATTGTTAAGTAAATCACCATTTTAAAGATGGATGAAGTGATTATTTTGTTAAGAAAGGTATATGAAATTTACGTTTTATCATTATCAAGTGAAAACCAACCACGAACGGTCCTGATTGATTTACTTCTTCTTCTAACTCTAAAATATATAGATAATAGATGAGTGATAGATCAAACCCCTTATTTTTTTATTTAATATTAAAAAGCTCCGGGAAATTGTAAAAATAAAAATGACTCTTCATTTCTTCTGTTTTTTATTATACAATTTCTTTATTAAATATAATTTGCGTACAAACATTATGATTAAATGTTACAATATTAAGTTTATAGACTTAGTCTTTTACTTATTTTAATACGGAGTATAATCAATTGATATTTAAAATAATTAATAAGTCATAACATAATTTATGGGAAAAAATACAAAAACCCACTTCTAGAACTACTAAAATATATATAAATATTATACATAATATTTCTTCTGTTTGTGGAGTGAAATAAAATTATGTAATCTAATCTAATCGTCGTTTTTTTTCCTTCACATTGTCAATGAAGAAATGTGAAAAGTACACTTCGCGGTGCGGAATAAAAAAAAATCAAATTGTTTCGCGAAACTTTGCGGCGCGGCCGTGAAATATTGTAAGGGGGTTGAAGGGGTTGCGGAATCACGTGACCTGTCCTGCGTGACGCGTATTGTTACACCACGTGACCGTGCACGTGAACCTTGACAGTTACGTGACAGCGGTTAAAGCATTATTACAGGACAAAACGTGCACACAGTCTTGTTTAATTGCCTCGCAATACACATTCGTTAACAATGACATTCAAAGAAAGTTTCACAATGAGTGCGATCGATGGCGAATATTATATACATACATCATGTATTCATCTAACATAAGATATCGCAAGAGTGGCTAAATGCGCGTTTACTTCAAGTGGATCAAGTGGTCAAAAACATGAGTTACCTGGCAAACATTATACTGTAAACATGTCTCTTCATATCCCCAGTTATATTTCACAGTAAAATGGGTTAATGCATTGTTACTACATGTCATATGGACTCAAACATACACTCAAATACATCTAGCCTCACTTTTTACCAAACACTACTTTAAAATATTACCAAAATATTGTCACAACCACTCTCAGTGGTCACTATAAATGTGTTGAGTGAGGGAGACACACTTATGCCTTTATCGAATAGGAGAGAAGAGTGCAACAATACACGAAATATTTATTGCAATGCGATATCTATACCTCAAGAACATAATATATCATTTAAAAAAAATCACGTTGTGAAAAGTGTTCATTTTCAGTAAAAAGCAATTAAATACTCTATATTGTATACTGGTGGGATTTGTAATATTTTAAATAAGATAATAGTATTACTAAAACATAATTAACGCTGTGATAATTATTCATACGATACAGAAAATAAATTTAAAAAAAAAACCGATCATCATATTGCTTATATTGAAAAATGTGAAACTCTTAAAAAATATATATATAATTTTTCCAACCCAAACATTATAAAAAAATTAAGCATATTATTATTGCGATACCTTACCTTACTTTAAAATATTCTATGTGTCATATAATATTTGTGTTCTTATACAAAACCTTTCGTTCTTCCAAATAATTGAGTTATTATATTAATTAATAAAAAATACTATTTTAAATAATTCATTATTTCTTTCACAGATCTGTGAGATTTTTGTTTGGAAGAAGCCCATAAATCCATTTGATGGTTAAGCGTGTTTGGAAATCAACAGATTTAAGGAAGTTTCAATAGCGAAAGAAGTATTTTTGAATAGTTTTAAGAAATAACGGAACAAAGTAGATTACTGTGTTTTTTTAATAATAATGTTCCGATCCTCTCACACTCTTCATTATGTTTAAAAATACAATTAAACCTGGTCAAGTTAAAAAATGCCCACATAATAATTTATCCTTGGCGCGAGATTTGGGTATCAATTCAACCTCAAAATAAGAAATTTTTTTTGGTAAAATTAACGGGTAAATATTTATTCAATGATTCGTCTGGTATTTTATCAAATGAATCGGATGAAGCTTCCAGGTGACACGCTTTTGGTTCAAATGTGCTTTATGAAGTGAAGCCTTCAAAGGCTGTTTGGTGAAATTTCACGGTCTATAAATCCGGAACACACGTTATATTATGTACATTATCATCATATAAATGCGAATATTAATATTCACTCAGGATGTGAATTTCACCAGGAAGTGGGATTTGCGGTGTTGAAATAACTAAATGTCCTGTTTATGAATGCCAACCATTTTAATGTTATACATTTCACCATTCAGATGTCAAAGGATGCTGAAAATTAACCACGGATATAAAGCAAAATATGATAATTTTAAATACTATTTAAACAAGCCTCGTTAGTTTTTAACTTCATTTTATCCTGCCTGAAAGAATCATAATAATGATATTTATACAGTAAGGAATGTTGATTACCAATAACATTGATGTTTTTTAATTACCTTTTAACAATAAGATTTGGGAGAATCTGCAATTTTAGTAATTGCATTTCTGTGCTCTGCTTCTTGCAAGTCTTTATGGAACTGAGCCACACAGAATTTTCTTGCACTTACGATATTATACGCTGGAGCAGGCGATATAATAACCGTTTCAATACACTAGTAGTAAAAATTATGATTTATCTTTAAGAAAATATTTTTTACCGAAAAAATTAGAATTTTAATTTATATTGGTCCGAGCTTAAACATATCTTGATTAAAAATTATCAGCAGTGTGAATATTTTTTTTAAGATCAATATGTTCTAATCTGAACCAACATATTTTTTACGTGCTTATAAAAATATAAATAAAAATTATTCTCACTTCTAATAACTATGTTTTTTATATATTGTTTTTCGCACTAAGCCCGCACTTTATTTAACTTACTCGCTTAGTATTTAAAGGTCGTACAAGCGATAAATTAACGATGTCAACTATAAGGGATTGGTCTAGGCTAGACAGCATCGGCATTGGGTTTCCTATTCGTCGGTAAAATATAAGAGATAATGTGGGTAAAGAAGACATGACATCAGCTCTTAGTTGGATGGTACGGATTGCTACGAGGGTTGAGGGTTGGGAGTACAGCAAGGGTTGGCCTTGCCTCACGCACCTGTCCGACTACATTACTACACCACCTTTAATAATAATCCCTCCTGGAGAGGAAAGGGGGTCAGCTTCAGGAGCATACGTCTGGCCTTAATGGAAAATAGATTGATCCCTTTGAAAACGGAATAAGTTATTTGTCTTGGACGTTTGAATAAATGACGCGATCAGTTCCGTAACCACGAACTCAACATCAACCTGTTTCGGGTAAAACGACTATAAAGGTATTGTGCTGTCACTAACATTATAATTTTTAGTGTAATAGCTCAGGGGATAAGACTACAAATATTGTGTCATGGGTTCAAATCCAGATTTTCTCTGATTTCCTGTATTGAAAGGTAAATACTGATTATTAAGTCGGTGACTTGTGTAACTAGTAATAGTTAAGATAACTGATAGACAATTAACAAGTTGTTGTGTCTAAAAACACCCTCTCAAAAAAGCTCCTCGATGCGTAAATAAATAAATAAAAAATCAAAAATAAATTGAGCTAAATGAAATATTCGCACCATTTTAAAACAACTTTTTATCGATGAATTAAAGTCTAATTATAAAAGAATCTATCATAATAATCCTAATAAATAAATTCTAAAAAAATTACATCATTTTGAGTTCGTAGTTAGGGAAATGAACGCTTAAAATCGCCTTGAAAGGATGATTTTGTCATTTTAAGAAAACTTGTAGTAGAAAGTAAGTAAAATATTCAGTAATATAATTAATCGGGACGTTAACCATCTAATTCTTTAAAATAAATTAATTAATCAATTTCAGTTTGATTGTGGCCATATTTATTATTTCCACTCATAATAATAAAATGCAAACATACAACAAAAAAACCTAATTAGGGGTATAAATATGACTGATTCCACCAATTTTTTTTGCCAATTTCCTTATGAAAAATGTTTAAAAATTCATATTATTAACGATATGAATAATTATAAATCAATCAAAAACTTTTATTTATATGTTTTTATATTATTTTAATACAAACCTGACCTAGTCACTGTATTTTATAATTAACATTAATCGATATGATTTGTGTAATAATATCGATTCTAAGTGTTCTAAATTTAGCGTGAATGATAATTAAGGAATAAAAAATAGCAGACACAAACATTATAACAGTTCTGTTCTTATCAAATGTCTCTCTGATAACACAAAGATTGCGAGATATTATATTCTACAGTCTTGCTTTGTGCATCGTTGGTTTTCATACAGTGTAATTAATAATAATAAAAAAAAATCAATACGTGTTTGATGCAAATTGAGACATGGTTATATTTATATTGAAAATATTATTTGGATTCATTGAATTTTATATGCGTAAACCTGCTTTCAGTATTGGTGAATACCTTAAAAATTTAATATCTTGATTATTAAAAAGTAACAGTTAACTGGTAATATGAGATAGTGAATTGAAACTGGTGAATTTTCGTTTGAAATTTGGATATGTATTTTTTATTAAACTGTCATTCATTTTCAACTTATTAGTGATCTTTTGTCACCTTACAAAATTAATGAATTTGACCATGGTTTTTCATACTTATCAAAATGATTATATCAACAATGAACGTCACGAGTTTTCCCCATATAAGAAACTATTATTTGAAGATAACGTGTATTTACAATCAATTGATAAATACATTATCCTCGAATTAAATACATTAATTTAATATGTAAAAATTATAAAAGCGGAGACGGTCGGTCACCTGCGATTTTATCATAGACAGAATCGTCAACAAAAATATTGAAAATAAATTAATTTACCAAGTGCGGCTAAAATCCATTCAGAAATGATCATCTAAATGAATATTTTGAATATTATTAATTGCATAAAAATATTTAATTAGAAGAGTGTATTCCGTCGTTATCAATACACAATGTTCCTTGACCGCACAGTTTAACAAAGTTATAATGTGAATAACATCATCACTGACTAACGTATTGATAATCATTGTTACAATTTATTTTAAATGAAAATACACTAGAACAACAACACTTTTTTCCACACATCCGTCCTGGGGGGATAATTTTCATAAATAATTCAATAATATTAAGTTCAAAGATAATAGATGTCTTTGGCCAAAATCCAACGAGTGAAGCCAAAGTTGCGTCTAATTGATTGCAACGACAAACAACAACTTCTTTCTAGTATAATTGTATTTATTTATTATTTTTTAATGATAGTTGATAGTTGTGAGACAAAATGTGAGAAATTCATACCACGTATTTCAGTGTGTTATATCAAATATCCCAACTATTCGTCCTTTGCAGTGAGGAATTTCAAACATCCCTTATGGAATTTATGTACAAATTTGATGGGTGATTAACACAAAACCGTATATACAATAAACACGTTTTAGAGATAAATATGCAAAATGTTTATCAAATGTTTGTTCCAAAATATTCAATAAAATGTATTGCAAAAAAAAAGAAAAACAAACATTTTTTGTCGAATATATTTCAGATGAATAGGGTTTTATTATTTTCTTAAGCCAGATTCAAAAATCTTTTGATTTATTTTTATATCAGTATTTGTAGAAACCACTACATTGCATATATTTAGAGAATAATAACAGGAGCGGCACCACCGATATTAGAAGGCCGGACAAGTGAATGAAAAATATTAAGATGGCGAACCAAGCAGATGAGTTTGAAAGAGGCAACAATAATTGTCTCACTCAAGACTCATCTGCTTGGACCGCCATCTTGATATTTATACATCCATTTGTCTAGCATTTTTATATTTATAGTCTAGTGTCTCATTTATTTACTGACTAGTATTAAAACTATTAAAAACAGACAAGTTATAGTCGTATTTATTTTTTGAACGGCCACAAAACTTAGTACACAACAAAAGTTGACACTCTTTCTACAAATTTTATAAATAAAGAATATTTGATTTGTATAATTTCATAACCACGAACTCAATATAGATCTTTTTGGAGTGAAGCAACTTCAAAGGTTTTTTACTATTACATACATTATTAATGCACTAAAATAAATCGATGAGTCGAATATGTGTGCGATTTTAAAACTCGTATTTTTATCAACGAATTATAAAAAAATCTCTGTTAATATAATCCTCCTGAGCAAATATTTAATTGAGTTCATGGTTATGGAAGTATACGCCTTAATTTTGCGGTATGATCAATCATGGCCATTTGCGGTAAATTAGCTCAACGTTGACACTTATTCTAAAAACAACATATTGTATCACACGGTACTTATTGAATTTTTCTCCTTAAAAAACATACACAATAAATGTATCGATTTATCTTAATTACGTGTATGTCAATTAGTCGAAATGCGGCACGTGATTTTAAACAATAAAAAAATAAATCCAGTTTTGGGCGCTTTCTAAATGCTATTATTTAGATTGAAATCACTGAAGGTCAGCTACAAGTTCTAGGAAATTCGAGAAAACAGCAAGTGGCTGTAATTGGCAACAAGTTGAGTGTTGCAAACAGTTTGACAGTTTAAACATAAAATAAACACGGTATAATAATAAATTCGTATTTTTAGATTAGGACTTTCACTAAAGCGTACGTATTTTTTTCCTCGATAAATTGTGCACAACAAATTTTCGACACGTTTGTGTAGAAAATAATATGATTCACTCGCGTGCATATTAAATGCGTATAATTCAGATACCTCTATAATCCGAACGACCATTTCCTTAAATTAAATGATTTAAGTATTTTTTATTTTGTCTATCAAAATATTAACACTCGGCTATTCGAATAGGTTATACATTTTTAAGTGATTTTCGAGGCCTTACTATCGTCAAAATTGGTATACGTCCTGTTTGAGCGTGAAATAATATGCTAGATATACGACCTTCGTTTGAAATACGATCCGAGTACACAATGGAAAAGTGTCAATACAAAAAAGATGCACATAATATTTAAAAGCACATAATATCGTCCAATAATTTGGAAAATATATCAACTGTATTCGGATAAATTGAGGCATTCAGTTCCATAATCACTAACTCAACATTGACGTCTTTTGAGTAAAACACTTTTTAATTTTTCTTACAAATTATTAAAATGTAAAATATTGTTTATTCTTCAATACATTATTAATAAATAATTTAATTTCTTTAATTATGGAATCCCATCCTGACGTCAATACAATCAACAAAATAAATATAAATTGAATATGCGTGCAATTTTAAAGCTCCTGTTTATCAATGAATTGAAGCCTAATAAAAAATCTGTATTATCCTCATGAGCAGTAGTAATTTCTTTTTTTAAAATAATAAAGAATAAAATGAGTTCCTGGTTAAGGAACTAAACGCCTCAATTTATAAAATAATCCACCTTAAAATGAAGCATAGCTCTCAATTTTAAATGTTATATTTAAATATTTAATAGGGTCTCCTGAGTAGCAATAGATCCTTCAATATCACAGGTCAATATCAGCTTCGATATCGTATAAAGTGTAATGAAAAATATACTCTTCGATAAACAATCGATAAGATATTAGCGAAATTTCGGACGAAGATAACAGTGGCCAAATTAAATTAAAGATAAACACGCCACAAGTGTTCCCGATACACTTTTATGACGTGTCATTTTATCAATCACACGATAATAAATATTTAGTATAAACAATAGATTATTCGGTGCCAATTTTAAAGGCCATTCAACAATGATAAGTGCGATAAATAATTATTATACAGAGAGTAAACTTACTATGGCACTGGAAGAATCGCTCGTTGGAGACCTCGCAGATAGATTCAACTGAAAATTTAAAAAAAAATTTAAAATACAAAATTCGCTCTATTTCCCTCTGATAAATAATATTATAGATATGAAAAGCTTTCAGCCCGTTGACCCGCGAAAATCCGATAAAACTTTTTCGATTTTCCCTTTGAAATACAGTTCGTGTCACCATTCGATAAATCAAAAAAACATCTCTCACCTCGTCAAAAAAACCAATATTAATGCAAAATATTTACAGTTGATTACTTTTATTATGTTTTGCGGTTCTTAAAGTAATGGTATTCCCACCTAATTACATGTGTAATACACTGAGTGATGTACCAAGGTAAAACGAATATTATTGTATTATAATTTCATGATTAATCTAGCGTTATAATAATTTCTCTCTCCCATCTGTCTTTATATCATAGGGAAAAAATTATAGGTAAAAAAATCCATAATTCGTTAGACTTTGGCACATCTCTTCATACACTGCATCATTATTTAGTAAAAGCTTTCAAAACATACACATTCTTGCAAAAATTATATAATTTGTTATAAAATGCGAATTTATAATTGATAATAATATTCGTGTATTTATTCTGTATCAATTACAAAGAGAATCAATAAATTGTAATATCAGTAGATATTTTAAAATTTTTATAATTTGACGGGAGAATTAAGTATTTTTGATAGCACTTGGTTTCAAATTTTTTTCCAAAAAAAATCCCGTATGTTTAATAATTCAATTAAATATTCAGATATTTATTTATTAACGATATGAATAATTATTATTCAATCAAAAACTTTTATTTGTATGTATTTATTTTAATACAAACCATGTAACCAGTATTAGTGAAGATCACCGATAGACAACTAATGAACCAAATTTGTAAAAAAATCCTCTCAAAAAGCCAAAATCGAAAAAATGTGCTCTTTCCCATCGTTTTGGTTTGAATCGACCTTGTATACATTTTATAATAAATCCCTAACTGTGATAAAAAGTAATGATTACATTAGTATGGGTGGTAGTAAAATGTACTAGATAATTCTAGCTATGAGAAAATTATATGAAGGGCGTGCGCTAATAACAGCCCATCGGACTAAATTGTTGGGAATCTCAATTTTAAACTTTACTAATAACGTTTATAATGTTCTAATGGATTTAAAAATCTGAAATAAAACTCATTGCATAGGAAATTTATCTCTTTATTAAAATCTAAAATTTTATGAAAATATCGAAAATGAAATAAAAGTTACATGTGTTTTTCTTGAACAACTATTGGTTTTTAGCGATTGCTATTTGGACTATTATTTGTGATTACCGAAGCCGATATTTGAGTAACAGCCTAAGTCCATCGGACTAAACGAGGGCGATACGCTATAGACTTCTATGGACTTGGGCCGTTATTACCGGATAGCATATTTCTTTTAATTCATTTATCACTAGATATTATTTTAACAAATCACTTTTTCAAAAGAAAAAAATGCGTCTGAGCCGCCTTGTGGCCCAGTGGTTAGTGTAACGGATTCGTGAGTGAAGACTCCCGGGTTCGATTCACGGCACCGGAGTCACTTGGTAGATCTAGCTTAGCAAACCAGATCTTAAGTACTCATTGCTGTGTGGTGGCCTGGGAAACCATCTCTACTATATTCTCCCGTAAAGGCCAAGGTGGCCTGGCCAACCCCTTATAAAGGGACTCCCGTCAATAGGGAAGGCGTCACGATATTATTATAAAAAAGTTCTTCTTGGTATAAGCAACAAGATGGACTTAGGCTGTTATTAGCGCACGCCCTTCATATAGTATGTAGTTAGTGGTACAGTATGAGCTGCCTCTTCGGTATATTAGAAGTTGTGGACATTATGTAAGGAAAAGTGATATTCTCAAAGAGCAGAGTGAGAGTGTACCTAGTGGCAGTGTTGGTGGTGGTAAAAGTGGTTATGGATGTAAACAAAGGGGTGGCTAAGAGGGGTGGGTGGCGACTGTGGGTGGTGAGGCTGGTCGATGAAGACCACCACATGGTCGATTCCATTTTTAGAAGGAACCACTGCTAGAATATCTGACGCCGAGCCTTCTTCACCCTTATCATTAACAATTTTAACATTCCTCTCGATATGATCAACGTAAATCGATCACATACTTTAGGGGTGTGGAGTAAAAGTTGCCGTGTTTGTCTTGTGAGTAATTTAGAAAGGGGGTCGCTTTGTCGTGTGTATTATTGAGAACTTACGCAAGGACACTTACATTATTCTGACGTGGGTATGTATGCATGACGATATAATAATATTATACTGTCCACTGGAATATAATGGTCACTACATGCCTATAAGAAAGGTGTAAGTATGCTTTATATTATCAGCATACAAACACTGAATTTTCCAACCCATACAACAACGTAAATACGTATACTACAAACATATTTTCACAAGCAAGAAATTTCTTTACAGGAAATTTAATATTCATTATTAACTATATGACATGAAATTGAGACAATAGATCAGATATATATATATATATATATATATATATATATATATATATATATATATATATATATATATATATATATAATATACAGGGCTAAACTAAGTATGCAGAATGGACTTGAACTTAAAAAAATATTTTTTTTTTATTATTTAATAAAAAAAGTTCATAATTGATGGCGTACTTAATAAACACAGCTACTACATATTTGATAAAAACAGCTGATCCCCAGATGGTTGCTTAGACTCTTTTTAAATATTAGATATTTTTTATTATTAATTAATTATTGATACCCCACCACCCCCTAAACTTTCATTAATATATTATTTATTTATATTCGTATTGATAATGAAGGAAACCACACATTTTTTTGTGCTATTTCGACTTCGATTCCAAGATGATGGCCCTAATTCGACTTCAAAAGCACTATTGATATTGTAATTATTGCTTTTATATAAAAAGAATTGAATACATATTTTCATTCATTATTGCGATACTCTACTACCCCCTAAAATATTCTCAGTTAACAGGCCAAGATGATGCATTCGAATATAGATTAATTAGTGTGATACTTAATATAGTTGATGAAAAATAAGCGTTTATTTAGTGTATAAACACCAACCTAAGATAATATTTTGATTCTCAGTGATGGTGATATTTATTCATTGGGTGGTTATTTTTTTTCACGTGCACAAGCAAACACCTCATACAATGTTAGAGAGGAGAAACAACATTATACTTCCACGGGTCGAAGTATTTTGTATGAATGGTTGGTCCCTCCTACTCGAGTGGTCCACCCACCACCCAAAAGGGGTGGTTATTCGCCCACGCTTTCACTCAGTCAGGATGAAACAGGGTAAATGTACTACTCACACCCCGTGACGTCATGCGGCCACTTTGAATTTTTTACTACTCGTCGAAGAAAGCGAAGAGGAAAGGTTCAATACAATACAGTAGATAATTTGGTGCTCAACACTGCCTTTATTGGTCAACAATAATATCTGAACTTGTTTGTCACAGAGGAACAAAAATACTACTATAAAAATTCCACTCTCTTCGGAAAACCACAATAATATTGTTTTATTCCCATAGACATTTTCTATATGAATAGCTCCATACATCGTTCGTAACCACTGGACGCGCTTTTTTATAAATCATTCGCAAGAATTTATTTAAAATTTTATGTAAAATATAATATATTCATTACTATTGTTGCCAGATACTTTCTTTTAAGTAGAACATTTTTTCGGTTGCATATATATATATATATATATATATATATATATATATATATATATATATATATATATATATATATATATAAAATAAGTTTTGTGATATCAAAATAATTATTTCCCCTACTTCTCAGTACTAATACAAAAAGAAATGATTTTCTAATATAAAATAACATATTTTTATTTAAATAAATATTAAAAAGAACGCCTTCATATAATAAATATCTCTTAATTGATCCAGATTCGTCCCGAAATGAATACATTACAAGTAAAAAATGATTTGATATGTTATTACGACTGGGAGGATCAGGATTAAATATTAATAAAATCCCGATAAATCGTCTTGATCTAGGTTTGCTCTGATTTAATGTATTGTAAGGTAAATATTGATTATTAAGTCGGTGACCTGTGTAACTAGTAATAGTCAGAAATAAATAATGAATCACACGTTGTTGTGTCTAAAAACCAAAAATTTTTAAAACCTAAAAACATCCCTTCAGGGCGTATATAAATACCCAATGATAAATAGTTAAAATTAACAACATTGTCTAATTCTAATTAAAGATACAGTTTAATTTCAAATATAGTTGACTATAATATTAGTTTATGGGGACAAAGGGGCGATAAGTAAAGTTAGTTCGGTCCAAGAAGGCTTTCATATTTGATTCATTAGGGCGAAGGCGTAAGGGTTGTATCAAAAATGCATACACTGCGCCCTACAAACATCCATCACATATTAAATTAAATATAATTAAAAAATAAATAAAATATTAATAATACCATACCATACGGATAAATAAATAATAAAATAAAATTTTGGTGTGTTTTATCACAAGAAAAATAATCAAAGTGTTGGGAAATTCTCTGTTTTTTTTGTTATCGAATAAAATCTTAATGTGATATAAAAGCTCCTTTGATTTTATTCTTTTTTTATTATTTATCTGCCAATGGTCCATATTGTGAATATTAAATCTCGGAAGTAATTAAATTTAATGAAGGTGACTCGACTATACGTATTTGAAAATCAAGGTCACAAATATTACGCCCTAAAATATTTCGTATGTATTATAGAAGAATTTTATATAAAATTGTAGCATATGACATTTATTAAATATATTTTTTTATAGATTTCACTCATTTTGATAGTGCAATACAAATTGTATGTAGTTTATTCATAAAATATAACTAATTTTAAATTTCCTCTATATAAACTACTAGAAATAAATGTCAAACTTCCACAAAAACGAACTAAAATACATAATATAATAAACTATTTGGCTGCTGGATAAAAAAATGGTTTAATCCGCAAACGTGAAAACTCCAGTAATTCAAATTGTGGAGGATATTTTTATAGTTCTATAAAATATAATTATGATATTCTTTTGATACACTATGATTAAATATTACAATATAGTTTATAGGCTAATTTTAAAACAGAGTATTGGTCTATTGGTAATTAAAATAATTAGTAGGCCATTATCAAAGACGACTTAAGACTATTTTTTTCATAATATTCAGAAAGTCTATTATCTAGTTATACATTAATATCGTAAAAAACGGCTCAAACTTATTTAAAATTTGAGTTGAATATTAAACATATGAAAATATTAATAATATAATATTAAGCACATACACTATGGAAAAAAATACAAAATAATATTTTTTAATAATATAATTGTTGAACGTGTGTGTATGTTGTATATCTGTCTGTACAGTTCCCTCAACCATCAGTGTTACCAGATGGAAGAATAATATTTTACTACAATTAATACATATCTAAAATCTCGAAAAGTGTATTTCAATGATAATAATATTAAATTAATTTCAAAATAATTTTAGAGATATTTAATAATGCATAATAAATGACAATTCTCAAAAAAGCAGTATTTATTGGGAGACTCGCTTTTTAAATATGTCATGAAATTATTTTATTTTGAAAATTTAAACATCTTTTTAATGAAAAAAAAAGTATATTAATAATTGTCAAGTGGAGTTCGAGAAATATAAGAAACAAGTAGTAAATGCGATTTATTTACAGGTCATTTTGTTTGTCTCTTCTATAAATATTAAGAAGTGCGAATGAATAAATTATCTTACTAATTAACAATCGCGAATCGATTTGATTTGACGAACAAAGCAATTGACATTTGCACCGTACGAATATTGATTGAAAATTGCAGACAGTTGCATTTTAATATTATTTAATAATGTATGTAAGTAGTGATTTGAAAGCCTAGGCTTGCAAGGGTGTAGGAATAATCGATATGGTTGATTTTTTTTCTCAACATTAATTTTCAATGTCAGAGTGTATGGGTGTGTGTATAATGTAGTAGTGGTGTTGGGGGTGGTGTTGTGGTAGGTAGTATGGGGTGCAAGGTCGCCCCCTGACCTGGTTGCCGTGCCTCCGCCCCCACATCATCGATCCACAGTCAGCTGCGGACTTCAGCCCCCGCCTGCCTGCGCAAACACATAACCTCACTAAATACAACTACACATCATTCATCCATTATACTTATACCCAACGATCTATCAACAATTACAACAGCTATTTATTTATTTACGCTCCGAGGATCTTTTTTTTTTAGAAAGGGTCTTTTTTTGAGAGGGTTTTTTATACACAACAACGTGTTAATTGTCTGTCGGTGATCTTAACTATTGTCAGTTACACAGGTCACCGACAGAGCGGCTCTGCCCGACTTAACCTAACCTAACCTAACCTAATCGTCTCAGTATTTACATTACAATCCAGGAAATCAGAGTAAACCTGGATCAAAACGATCGATCGGGATTTTATTAACATTATTCCCGATCTCCCAGTCGTAATAACCGATCAAATCAATATAAAAATTCTTGACTTGAGTGGGATTTGAACCCATGACCACAGTATTTGTAGCCACGCTTCTTATCCCTTGAGCTATTACGCTGGTATGATAATTATTAAGATCTAACCTTATACATTGTGCTATTAAGAGTATCAACTTTTTAGTGGGATTAACCTAGGCAGATTCTTCCACTATACAGGCTGGACTTAAATTAACTGAGAATATTTCAAGCACCCCTTGAAATATTCTCAGTGGGGTATCGCAAATATAAGCGAAAAGAAATAACAAATATTTTTAAAAAATACAAATATATTTAGACTAAATTGTTGGGAATCTCAATTATAAACTTTACTAATAACGTTTATAATGTTCTAATGGATTTAAAAATGTGAAGTAAAACTCATTGCATAGGAAATTTATCTCTTTATTAAAAACTAAAATTTTATAACAATATCAATAATGAATAACTTGGTTAAACCAAAACTGATTTATCTATTTATAAAATTTTCAACCTATTTTTACCTGAGCTTATTAAAGAATCTAACGAGCGGAAAGTTTTGAATATTTTATAAAGACCAAAACTAAATATTATAGATCAATACTGAAAGCGATCAATGGAGAAAAATGTATGCGTGTTTAAATTGAACCGATTCATTAATGAATGAAAAGAAATGAGATTATTTATTTCATGTATTATATTATAAAAATGAGTGATTTATACACAAATTCATCATCACATATTATTAATAAGTTAATCATTGATATATCTTTTTAATTCCATTACATAGGTTTATTATCAGTAAGATAAAAAGGAATGAAAATCATTCATGAAATATCTCGATTACACTTTGAAACACGTCTTTATCTCAGGAAGACATCGTTTTTCAATCGATCAATATTCAAATTTAATCACAAACACGCGTGTTATTGACAAAAACATTAAACTGTTCTAATAAGGAACAAAATACGCTTTGAAGGAAGTACTAACATTTTTTAATATTTAATTTATTCTGTAGCTATCTTCCGTGATATTTTGTGGTTTGTTTATCGGTTAACATACAGGTTCATATCCGATTTTTATATAAAGTAATTTTGTACAAATCTTTTAATTGTATTTGAGAATTAATCTCTGGTATAATAAACACCAAGTTACGGATTAAGATATATTAAAAAAATATATAAAATTATCACTATTTAAATTTTTACATTATTTTAGCTCATTTTATTCAATAATTATTACGAGACAAATGAAATAAAATGAAAAAGAATTTTTAATCACGTAACCTTTGCTGTGTTATACGTTTGATTATTACCAAAATCACATGAGTTTTTTCTGTATTACATTTTTTTGTATTAAATAATCATTTAAATCATAATAATAAATTATTATTTTAAAAATTTGCACTGCTTTTCATAATAGTTATTTAGTTTTTTACGCATTTTTTCATATAAGAAATTATGTAGTTCATCAGTTAAATTGAGAGGTTGGGTGGAATAAGAGCGTATCTCGTTATCCGCCCTTATTCCATTCAGCTCATCAATTACTTATTATTAACAAATATTTTCTTTATTGATTTTTTTTCGTCTTTACATATATTTAGTTAGATTTTTATGTATTTAAACCGTTGGTGACCTGCTTAACTATTACAGATGCACATGGCTGCTCTTCATAATTAGTATAATTCATCGTAAAATCAAGATTGTATTTTTAAGAAAATATGATTTTATTTATTGAGATCACCTATTACGTAAAAAAATATTAGTTAGGAGTGCATGCAATATACAGATGTGTTATGTATGAGAATGAAACAATTCGAAAAGCGGACATGTGCATTTGCATATTGCCTCTTCGACATTGTGAAAATTATTTAAATCAACACACTAGTTTTCAGACCACGTGAATTTCAAGGCATACAACTTTAAGAATCCTAATTAATAATTTTAATATTAAATCAAACGGTATTGTGATAATGTTAAGGGCAAACACTAGAACTTATTGCTGGCAACGTCGGCCAATTGCTGTCATAATCTTCAATGTCCGTCCGTTAGGAATCTTCACATCTATTCCTCATACAAAAGATCAGATTCAATTATAATCAAGCAATAGGAAAATTATTAAATAAAGCAAATAAACTTATTACTTGCTTGCTACAAATACTGTAGTCATGGGTTCAAATCCCGCTCCAGACATTTTTATTAAATTAATTTGAACGGTCATTATGACTGGGAGATCGAGAATAATAATAAAATACCAATTGATCGTCTTGATCCAGGATTACTCTGATTTCCTGTATTGTAATGTAAATACTGATTATTAAGTCGGTAACCTGTGTAACTAGTAATAGTTAAGATCACCGATAGACAATTAATTAACACGTTGTTGTATCTAAAACAAACAAAATTTGTAAAAACGTTCTCAAAAAGACTTCGGGGCATAAAATATTAAATCAAATATTTATAAAATAGAAATTTTGTTGGTACATATAAGAACATGGTAGGTACATTGAATTTATGTGTATTTAAATATCGATCAAAATTGATAGCAATTAGTAAAACCTGTTAAGCCATGACGTAGTCTGTTCTCATTTATTGTGCAGCTATTAATTCTTCGGTTACACATACAAAATGATAAAACAAACACTTAACCAACCGAACAAATAATTGCATACAAACACATGTTTGAATAAATACACACACACGAGGACATCTGAAACGGTCCATAATCGCTTCTGCTTCAGTGGCTTCTGCACTTTTTTTTAAAAAATAAAATTTATTATGAAAAAGTTTGATGTTTAACGCGGTTCTTATTATAGACAAAGTCGTGTTTGTGAATGGTCTAATTATAGTTTTTAAAATATATAAATAGTTTGAGGATGTGTGTGTTATATTGTATGTCACGCGAGTCAGTGTGATAGTCACTAAATTAATAATTCGTCGGTGTAGATGCGATGTACTTCATGCCAAGACGGTTGCTACTCTTTATTATTATCACCATCATAATATTACTAGATTATTAAAAAATACTCACCTCATATTGATGGTAATATAGTTAAATTGTATTTATATTAAAATCCATAACATGTCGTAGCTCGTAGACCGATCGTAGAGTGTAGCTACTTCATGCAATTTACCACAATAACGAAGAGATAAAAAATTATTTAATAAATATGTATATTAAAGCAATCCAGCTATAGTACATTAAAATTTTGATATTTACATATAAATTTATTACGTCATTATAATGATTGGCTTATCTTAATCTTAATTGACGAATTGGTCAAATCATTAAATATACCCAATTGAAATTTGAATAATATACAGGGTGGACTTAAATAACTGAGAATATTTTAGAGGGTGGATTTTTTTTATTAATTACGTATAACAGAAACAATACACACGTAACAGTCATTAATTAGTACTTCATATAAATAGATGATTTAAAGATGGTGGCCCAATCTCGATTCCAAAAAGCACTATTAATATTATTAACTTATTCTTGAGGTACAATACCACCCTCTAAAATATTTTCAGTTATTTTTAGTCCATCCTGTATAAATATATATTGTTGATATTGTAAAAATAAAAGAAAATATTGAATCATATTTTTTTTTACCATTCAAAAATTAATTAAATAATTTCAGTAGATTTTTATTATTAAAGTAAAATTATGGTTGATACTATCAGATTATTCAAATAGTGAAATTGCTTAAAAATTACCCAGCATAATAAATAGATCAGGAGATAAGGCGCGTCCAGGTTTACTCTGATTGCCTGGATTATGAGATAAATACAGAGGCGAACTTAAGCCTCTCTATCATTGACCTGTATAACTGTAATAGTTTAAGCAGATCACCGACAGGTAAATTCAATAAAATGAATAAAAACAATTTTATGTCTAAAAAGCTCGTCAGGGCGTTAAAATAAATATTTTTTTTTTTTGTATTATATAAAATATTTTCAATGTTAGTAGCAGTGTTTACTTAGGAGTAACTAACACATGTTTTAATTTTATGTATTATTGAAGGTCACCCAATCGATCGGTTTCTAAAAACACAAGCGAAATGATCTAAAAAATATAAAATTGTGTGATCTATTATATGTAGTATTAATTTT
The DNA here is from genome assembly GCA_022606485.1 of Agraylea sexmaculata. Taxonomy (NCBI): domain Eukaryota; kingdom Metazoa; phylum Arthropoda; class Insecta; order Trichoptera; family Hydroptilidae; genus Agraylea; species Agraylea sexmaculata. The sequence goes on from JAGTTH010004875.1 coordinate 53,181, forward strand.
GAGAGTATGTTTATGTGACTTAATATTACTGAATTGGTTAAATAATTTGTAATGGAGAATTAAGCCGATGTTGCTCGAACGCCGTATGGAGTTGTGTATTTATTTGGTAAACAACAGACGTAATGGAAAATTCACAAAGTCCTCTATTACAAGAGACGACACTCCAGAAACAATAAATTGTCTTCGTCAATATTTTGGGAATATTCCAAAAGTACTTAAAAAAAATACACAAGGCCAAACCACAGACGGCCGAGTGTCACTTGCCCATATAAATAAACCATTTATAATATTATAAATAAACAGACCTCATACTCGAATAGATCATCTGTGAGAGTTATCGCTTACCTGGAACAAAATAAAATACAAAAAATTAGAAAAAAATATTTTATACCAAGTTTAGTGCCAATAGTAGGTGGATTTTTAATAATTGAGAATAAATCTTTAAAAAAAATTTAAAAAAGTAATTTAACAGTTTGGTCACCTATTAGATAATAATCCTTTAAAAAATGGTTATATCTTTAACTTTACCCAAACTGTGTAATAATTTAATCATTTTCCTTATTTTATCTACTCAGAACCTTTCGATTAAACTAAGCTACATATTATTGTTTAGTGGGTTTTTGTATTTATTCCCATAAATTATGTTTTGACTTATTAATTATTTTACCAAGTGATTGTACTCCGTATTAAAATAAGTAAAAGAGTCTATAAACTATAAATATTGTAACATGTAATCATAATGTATCAAAACGTTGTATGTAAATTATATTTAATAAATAAATTGTATAATAAATATTTTTTTGTACAACATATTTTATGGATCAAGCAGCACTCCTAAAAAAATATTTAATTAAATTTAAGAGTAATCTATCTGTATTTTATTCATTATATATAATAGTTTTAGAAATTGTCGTTTAAAAAAATTTTTTTTTCAATTCCAAGAAGATTTGAAACTATATTACCAGTATTTGTAGCCAAGTTATTATTCAAACATTTAAGGTTACCCATATAAATTCAAATTTATCCTTATATTTATGATTTATCTAGAAAGCAAACATATAATATTAATAATTATTTTAGAAATTGCCATAATATTATTATTGCGTTATACTTGCTTGCACGTGGCAAGGATTCAATGTCAAGATGGCTGAAGTTAAAATTTCAGGAGCACTTCTGATGAAATTGTGTATTCATATTATATTCTACTTATAAATGATGAGGCAGCAGGTGAATGCGACCTTTTATTGTATGCTCGTTAAAACTTTTACATCTTGCCGCAAAAACAACTTAAGGACTGATTTTTTTTCCTTATTTCAAAAGTCTAAGGGAAATGTTTTTCTCTCGTGGCGAATATACGAAAAAAAAAGTTCGGAGAGACAAGAACTTAAAAGTAGATCAATATTTCAAATGCAAAACAAAGTTTAACCCTAAATTAATAATCAATTAAAATATGCCTCTTGAATACTCTCTTTTTATATTATTATCATCGTTTCTGTTTGTTGCAAATTTATTGCTCGTATATAGAAAAAGAATAGTTTTAAGTCAATGGAAAAATATTATAATATTACAGTAAATCTTTAGGTTTACCGATATGTATTTTACCTATAAAAATTCACAAAAATCGAATACAAATATGTTTAAGATACAATGAACAATAATACTATTTTTTTTAATGTCAATGTTTTTTTATGGTTCCATCTCACGTTAGTTACAGGTAAAAAAATATAAATTCTGTACTCATAAGAATATTTTCTAATAATATATTTATAAATTTTATCACGATTAGGTTAGGTTAGGATCGATTAGGGAAATATTAAAAAAAATACTAAGATAAATAAATAAAAAATAATACTTTTTATATATTTCATGTTATTACAAAATAATATTTTTTTGTTTAAATCAGTTCATGTGTATTAGCTTAAAAATAATTTAGTTAATGAAAAGTAGTATGTTAGAGGACATAGCCACAAGTTTGAACTTTGAACAAACTGTTATTTTGAAATTATTTAGTTAATATTGCTTTTTTGTTGTTATTATTTATTAATCTTCATATTTGTAAATTGGTTTTTATTTTTTTCCCATTCTTTCTATAATTTAAAACTATTATCATGTCAAATTTAAATAAAACATTCTCATGTTAGTTATAGGTAAAAAGATTTTTATACTCTGTACACCTAAGTCTATTTCCAAAGATGTATTGCTCTATCAATCGTTGTAAAAATTTATACATAATAAGAAATTGAAAAAGTCCTACACCAAGTGATTGGTGTTACAGGTAGTTAATTCTTTCAGTTCAGTATAATTTAATGAAGTATAATCAATAATTATTATGTTTTTAAAGCAGTGCTTGTTTATCAAGTATAATCGATTGACATTACGACTCTCAGGTGTTGTACTATCTTAATTGCACTTTGATTAATTCATATGAGATATGTATTGATTATAAGTTGAAAACAATTTATCCGAATTTGAAATAATAGTAAATTTGCGTGTAAAATTGTAATTTCCTGTACCGGTCTGTTGTACAAAGTCGATCAGATAGGACGAGAGCTAGGCGAGTGTAGTTTTTATGCTCTGCTTGGAATATATATATATTATACATATTATAAAATGGACTTACACCTTTGATACTTGTAGTACTACTTGTTTTTTGTAGCCCACAACACCGACAGTACAATACTTATGAATATCGGCCGACGAACCGTGACCGTGGGTAAGTCGATTCTTTGGCCTCGACGTCATCTTTCAATAGAAAAATATTATGTTGTCGATACTACGACAAAACCTTGTACATGCGAAAATGCGTTATTCAATCAATAATTCAAAATAACTATAAGATTACTCACTAATTAGTTTCGAATGATTTAACGCAAAAAACTACATAGTTAGGGGGTAAAGCTTGGGATTCCTAGGCGTACGTCGCCGAAAACGTACACCGTAAATACTGTAATAGAGTTGCTTTACTGCACTTTTGATCGGTTTTTTGTTAATTAGTTATTAACTAACAAAAAAACCGATCATAAGTGTAGCTAAATAACTCTACTATCGTATTTACGGTGACGTATGCCTGGGAATCTATTACTTAAGCAAGGATATGAATGACAGCGGCTTATAATTATAGGGGTTGTAAAGCTAGTTCGTTAGCTAGTTATAAAAAAACAGGGATCAACAAAAATAAAATCCATAATTAAATCGATTAGATTAAAATCTTAAACTACTCAATCGGCCGTATTCAATGTAATAGTGTAATAATAGTGCGTTAGTGAGTCGTACTAAAGCTAATAAGTATTGGTACGTGTATGAATAGAATAGACCTTGCTAGAATTAATGTACACACATACGCACCACACGCATACACTATTAAATTGAATACAGCCGCAAGACATACTTATAAACAATTAATCTTGCGACTAATAAATGGAGAATAAGCTCAATAACATAATGTAAATTCAGCTCTCTGAATGAATTATTTTGTTGCAATTTTATTAAATTATAATTTAAAAAGAATCTCAGATTATAAAACTTAACAAATTCATATAATAAAACGATACTCTATATAAAAAATAAAGTAATATTTGTATATAGGTACAAAAAAAAACATTAAACTTTATATTTGAACTTTATTCAGTTGCATACTCCATTTAAGTTTATATTGATTATTGATCTTGTTATGGTGTTTTTTTTTCATACTACAACAAACAAAATTTTAATGCGAGCTAATTTTTAGTGACAAATAGTTATAAATAATTTAAAATGATAACGATCTAGGAAATAAATCTTCCTTATATAATCAATTCATATAAAAAAAATCCAGGTAAATAATCGCACGGCAAGTCTAATATCACTTTTCTGTTGAGCTATTTATATCGTTGTGAAAGGATAACAATTTACCAGTTATATAATTTTCCTACACATATTATATTTTTATTGGAATATTTTTCTATTACTTTCGGTTGATATTATTCAGTCGCTGAAGTAATTGATATCTGAAGGTGTTTGGTCAAATGGCACAGAATACTTCTGACACGCTTCGCTGAAGAGTGATTGCTTTTTTTTACACCTAAACAGCCTACTTTACAATAAAATATGTACCGTGCAAAAAGTTAAATGGAATTCTTGATAAATTCGCACATGTCCAAAAAATGACAATATTAACAAATTTAAATGTGTTAATATGGAAGCTCGCCGAGTACATTTTTTTATATCGAAATCGTGACTTCAGACAGTCAATTGCAAAATGATCGCATCAAAAAGTATTAAGAAAAAATATTAACGTCTTAATTTTAAGTTAAAATATCCTCTACAATAACACTTATAATAATATTTTAATCCAGAGTGGTTTTGCTAATATAAAATTATCTCAAAACACCAGCGACTAAGCAATTTCACGTGTTGTCTGTTTTTTTTCCGATGAAGATTTATTTATTTTTAAACATTTCGAGAGCATTGGTTTGACACATTTTAAAAGCAAGAACCGGAACAACAATTTGGCGAGTCTGAATCTTATTGTTACGATTCGATGCCTTTTTGCCACAATTTACAACAAAAAATGAATATTCCACATTCGCCTACAAAAATAAATTATCATCCGTATTTATTTGCAATTCGAAATAACCGACGATAGAGATTTATTGGTGGGAATTTACTTATACAACACCTCGTAAAAATCAATCGACCCGCTTAGTTCACTTAATTTGTTATGAATTAAATTAACTATTATGGTTAATATAGAGCCAATTTTTCTGAAATTTTTTTATCTCTAGTATTTTTATTTATTTATATATTTATGTGAGATATATTGATTAATAAGGTAGAGGTCGGATAATGTATGAACAAGTACGAGTACGCATGTGGAGTACCTTGACCTTCCTCGATAACTTGCTAAATCATTATATCGAACACTATCTATGTTATAACTACAAATAAATAAGTTTAAAATTAAATATATAGTTTAATAAAATTGTGTTTAAAAAATATGTACGTATATAAAAATTTAAAAAAAAATATACTACCGATTTTATTTTGTTTGTTTACGAGTACGCTTCAATAAATAATACTCTCAAAGTGATTATTATTTTATATATTTATGATAAAAAGGTCCACACAGACAACTTGAATTGAGTGGTTGAATAACCAATACTGAGAATATGATTGAAAAAAAAAAACATTTATTTCATACTAAAATTCAAGCTACAATGAAATAAAATGGTACAGAGTGAATTGCGGAATTTTAATACTAAGAATCATTAGTGATGCAGGACATTATATAATAATTTTAAGCTGGGATATGAACCCAGTCAGTCTCTTAAAACAGATTTGCCCTGTTTTCTGGAGTTATAAGGTGAATACAAATTTGGGTAGAGTAACTATAAATAATCCAAAAATGCACGAAATATATAATTTTGATGAAAAATAAAATGTTACTATCAAAAAGTGTAAGATTAAGTATAGAATAGCAAATGGGAATATTTTAACAGCTCAAACAAGTGGATATTTAAATATCAAGATGGCGGAACAAGCATACGAATTTGACAGAGTATATGTTTAGCTGAATTTAGAGTTAATGAGAGATATTGTCGAAATTCTCATAAAATGTCGTGTATTTAAGTTTCTCAATATCAAGATGGCAGACCAAGCAAATGAGGTTGGCAAAGGCAATACTAATTATCTCGCTCAGACTCGTCTACTTGGTCCGCCATCTTGATATCTATACATCATGTTAAATGTCCTGCTAATAAATGGGCCTCGTAGTCCCTGAATTTCCTCCTCTGAGGTGATTTTGAACGTGATGGCATAAACCATAAATAAAAAAAAATACTTTAAGAAAAAGAACTCATTAGTTAATAATAATGTGTTATTTGTATTGAAATGTTAAGAGATAATGCAAAATTATGCCTACTAGGTAGTACTTTTTTTATTAGCAATAGTGTGGACTAAGCATATATTAAATTGAAAAAATATATATAAATTTTATATGGAAAACGATGTGTTAGTGTGTATGAGATCAGCTCAGGCACTCGACGAACGTCGGCCATAATTCCAATTGTTATTTTAATAGAGTCATTCTCCTCAATCATTGCTTCGATGACGGTAACTTTTTGCAAGACTACTTCCAGTAATACAATATGTCCTTACTAACTACATTATTTGAAAGTTAATAAATTATATCGAATAATCTTCACAAAACAAATGAGATGTATTCAATGGCATAAGGTGAATTTTATATTTAATAGGCCCGGTTTTTTCAATGACAAACAAACAATTTGTGTGTAATAATATTTTTCCAACAAGTTTTTATAGCCTAGGTTAAATAATATTTTTTCAATGCAACTTCTATGCGAAATTCTATATTTTTTTAATAAAATCACAAGCTGGCGTTTTAACCCAATTTTAGTAGTTTTGTACTAAAAAATTGATGATGAAATTCCATTAATACTTATAAAACTGTACTATTTTTTATATTTGTGGAGAAAATTTAAAACATGGCTGATAGGTATATTACCAATCACAGCCGTTTCCGGTATGTTTGACATATGCTCTACAAACGTAAAAGACTAAAGTATCGGTTGTCATTGCTCCAATTAATATTGAAATGTTTATCTGATATCATTGATAATATTTATGATTTCATAAACATAATTTAAAATGTAATAAAAAATCGAGTCGATCTTAAAAAAAATATTAGGCCAAGTTCTGATTTATTGATATGCTTTTAAATTAACATATTATGTATCTTATCGATGTGGTAACAAAACTTATGTAATGTAGGTGTGTCGCGAAATTTAATTTTACATTATAAATATTTTTTTCTTTAAATTATCAAAAGCGTGTAAAAAAATTAAGACATTAGGAAGATAAGAGTCGGTTTGATGCGGAATTATAGCAGATAAAATTTTAAAACAGGAAAATTATTATATCAGACTAACGAAGAGATAAAGCCTTTTATTATATATTTTGTTAGTCGTAGTCCATCTTATAAGATTCACTCTCGAGCAAAAGATCTTTCGTGTTTTTTTGTTCACATTTTGTCTGAAACCAATTTATACCGGTTGTAGAATCACCGCATTATCATTTTTCGAACTGGTGTCTGAATATATAATACATTCTAAGCTGTATCCTGCACACTTTTTGACATAATTTTCAGCACAACAACAATGACGTAACCTTTAGTTTGGACAACCTGTTTGGATGTTATAGAAACGGGAGTTAGCGAGTCAAAATAATATAAAAACAAGGCCGGTTATGATATTCAGGCTATATAACTTGTGTAACATACATATAACCGGTTCACACAATGAATATCGTAAAGATCTTGTTATCGTAATTAATATTATAATTGTGGAAGCGTATCTTCAAAGGTGAAAACACGAGGCTGATTGAAAAGCCCAAAGAAAAAGTGAGATTAATTATTAACGCCACGTTCAAGGCTTCGATTTAATTTCCGCGTCTATTCAATTTTGAATATTAATTCAATCAATTTGGCCAGTTTTGAATTAATTTTTAACTTCTTGTTTTTTATTATTATTATTAAGAGAAAACAGTCGTCTGGAATACCAGAGAACCTAAATCTCTGATGGAGCTTTCTTTGAGAGGGTTTTTTAGACAAAAAAACGTGTTAATTAATTATCTGTCGGAGATCTTAACTATTACTAGTTACACAGGTCACCGACAGAGCGGCTCTGCCCGACTTAATCGCCTCAGTATTTACCTTACAATCCAGGAAATCAGAGTACACCTAGATCAAGACGATCGATCGGGATTTGAACCCATGACGAGTTATTACGCTGGTTTTCTTGAATTTATTTCCCAAAATATTGAAGACCAAATGCCAAACTTTAAAATATTAATCTAATATAATAATACAAATATTGTGGTCATGGGTTCAAATTTAATCCGTTATTATGACTGGAAGATCAGTAATAATATTAATAAAATCCTGATCGATCGTTTTGATCCAGGTTTACTCTGATTATTTGTAATGTAAGGTAAATACTGATTATTAAGTCGGTGACCTGTGTAACAAGTAATAGTTAAGATCACCGAAAGACAATCAATTAACACGTTGTTGTGTCTAAAAAACGAAAATTTTGTAAAACATCATAAGTCCCTCGGGGCGTATATAAATAAATATTTAATTGTATAAGAACCTTGCGACAAGGTTAATAAATATTTATTAAACTAAAAACCTAGGCGCTGTAGGTACACTTAATAACTTTTTTTAATATAATTTATTAATTTTGAAGACTAGTTGATTTTGGAATTCCAGTGGTATTGAATAGTTCATGTATTCTTTGTATGTATACCTCAATCTGTAGGTCGACCTCGCTTGATTAGCGTCAATTTTTTATACAACATCCGCAAAGAATCCACACATCAAACCGACTTACTTATGATCTACGCTTCAAAACGTTGATTTATTAACGGGAATGCTTTAAGACGAACTATTTATCAGAAAGAAATAAAACAGATGTTTCTATTCATTTATGTGTGAAAAATCAATCCTACATTTATTAAAATGTATGAATTCATCATGAAAATTTAACAATAATCCATATATTATTTAAGAATTATTGTGCAGAATTTTAATCATTGAGAACATAGGAAAAATATGATAATAATAGTTTAGATCATTTATAAGGGCGACTATATTTATTACCGTATTTAATAGTATAATTACAGTAAAAAATGAGGTTTTACCTGCGAAAGGTGGATGTTTAAAATGCCGAAAAAATACGATACTTTTTTGTTTTGAAATTTGTAATTGGTGGTTTAAATATTACTGCGACCTCCACTTTGATGTAAATTAAAATAAATATTAAAATCATTAGTAACTGTAAAAGTAATATCAAGTGCCATCCTAAATCAAATTAAATATCGGTTGTTAAAACGATTCAAAACCGCCAGTTCTTCTATGCAATACAACCAAATATATAGTAGGCCATACAACTGCATGCATAAATAATAATAAGATGGCGGGCCAAATAGATGAGACAATCAGTGTTGCATCTGTCAAACTAATCTGCCAACTTGATATTTAAAAAGCCAAAAGTTGTATACATTCGATAAGTTAGTTAAACTGAAAGTGTGTTGGTCCAATAAGCAATTTATCAATAACTAGGGTAATTTTAATTGAAATATTCA
>JAGTTH010004876.1:0-34026 GCA_022606485.1 Agraylea sexmaculata
AGTATGCTTGGGATTCCTAGGCGTGCGTCACCGTAAACGTACACCGTAAATACGGTAATGGAGTTGCTATTCTGTACTTTTGATGTTTTTTTTGTTAATTAGTGGCTCGCTCACGGCTCAAACGAGGCATTGAATAACAAAAAACCATCATAAGTGTAGCTAAGTAACTCTACTATCGTATTTACGGTGTACGTTTACGGAAAAGTATGTCTGGGAATGAAGAAGACTCTATATTTAATTATTTTTATTCATATCACCAAATGAGTCTTTCTGAAGTTCTTAGAATCAAAATGATTCAATATCGAGGTAATCATACTTTTACATTTTTTTAAATGTACTTTTATTACCTCAGTTATATGTGTGCGTATTTTAAACAGAATATTACTTTTTTATAAACTCACGTGGTAAGTATTCAAAATATACCCAATATGTATAAAAAGTAATAAACGATAAAATATTTTACATGTCAATCGGTTTTCACTTTGATTATTTGATCCCTATCGCCAAAAGCGTTTTAATTTAAATATCCATATCCGTAGTCCATATAAATACGATTCGTGGAAAATTGCAATATGTGAATGGGTATAAAAAAAACACACCAGAGAAGAGAAAAGCCTTATAATATAAACCAAAGTAAATTTATAACATAAACAAGTTGTTTTGAGTTATTAAAAGACGCAAAGTGAGCCATTGTTCATTCGATTGTTTCTGTTTTCTACAGTTCAATAAATATGTATGTAAATTACTCGTAGTTGTATGTAGGTATGTATTTATATTATATCCAATATTATCTATCATTGATTTTTGATTGACCATAGTACTGCAAATATTGAAAACAGCGCAACCATTTGTAAACATAAATAGCTGAATTTTTAAATACATAGGTACATTTATTTTACAGCAGGTACAGTCAAGGTAAATAAAATTATACAAGTTGTATCCGCCGTGATATCAAAAACACAAAATAAAACGTAAAAGAATACACCAACGAGTAGTTTTCCAAAAAAGTTCAAGAGCGCCCCCAGGTTGTCAAAAACTTCATTTTTCAGCCAACGCGATTCTAAATTCATTTTCACGATAGGTACCCATACTTTTTTACGTTGAAAATTGTTTCAGTTGATTTTTTGTTCTGTTTATTGGTTTCGATGCATCAAAAGCGTTATAAAAATAATCCGGAAAAATTGAAATATTAAATCGAAATAAAGAGAAGGGATTAAATGAAACGAATAATAAAAATGTGCGTTGCAAAGCATGTTTCCATTTCATCGCAACGATCCAAGAAGCCATACATATTGAAAGCCTATAACAGGTAACAAGATATTCGTAGCTAACGAGTAGCTACACATTATATGTATGTGGGTATACTTTACAAATATACCTATATAAATAAATCGATTATACCTACATTTTAAAAAATGAACGGTTTTTGCGACACATGAACACGTTTTGCAAGTATTCTTTATCGCACACTGTATATTCTTTTTTGAATTTTATCAGACGACCAATATTTATTCTACCGTTAGAATGTGATAAGGCCTTTATTAATTTAATACAATATATTAAATGTAAATACAGGATGGACATGAAATAACTGAGAATATTTTAGGGGGTGGTAGGGTATCGCAAATATAAGCGAAAAAAATTTTTTTTATTAAAAATAACAGTCACAATACACACGTAACAGTCACTACTGAGCACTTTACAGAAACAGCTGATTCTAAGATGGTAGCCGAAACTCGATTCCACTAAACTATACCCCCTAAAATATTCTCAGTAATTTCAAGTCCACTCTGTATAAAGCTTGGGATTCCTAGGCGTGCGTCGTCGTAAACGTACACCACAAAGACGGTAATAGAGTTGCTTTGCTGTACTTTTGATCGGTTTTTTGTTAATTTGTGCCTCTCCCGAGGCTCATACGAGGCATTAACTAACAAAAAAACCGATCATAAGTGTAGCTAAGTAAGTAACTCTACTATCGTATTTACGCTGTACGTTTACGGTGACACATGCATGGGAATCCACTACTTAAGAAGAAGACCCCCATATTTAATTATTTTTATTCATATTTAAGTTATATGAGTGCTTATTTTAAACAGAATATTTTTTTTATTAACTCACGAGGTGGTTATTTAAAATATACCCAGTATGTATAAAAAGTAAGTAGGCTTTAGCTTTAATTTTTACAGTTTTTAAAGGAATATTTTGTTTGTTTTATTTGAAAAAAAAAAATGACAATTGGTGGCATTAATTATAAAATTACGTTGTTATTATAACTATTTTAATTAAACACAAACAACGTTTGTATAATTAAATATTTAAAATTTAGTTCTAGTATACTATTGTAGAAAAGAGGTTGCTTCTCATACGAGCTTTTCAACAACTAATTTAATATGTAAATTAACTGTTAAACAACTCTTGATTCCCCATCTCACCTGCAAATAATAAATCGTTATTATTTATTAAAATGAAAGCTTTACTTTAATTAACCACCACAGTCGCTTGCGGAAAACTATAGTGATTGACGGGTGTTTTATTTTATTTTAACTCGGCAAATGAAGGTATTGTTAGGGTTATCTTTAAATTTATATAAATATGAGTGTATATAATATATAAAATAGTAGTGCAATGCGATGCAATGTGAATGGTACTTGAACAAGCCGCCAGCGCTCAGACAAGTCAAGTAAGTTTTTCAATTGCACACACGACTAGTACAGGTGACTTCGCTAGTACTCGCCAGGTAACTACACTCAACCACAATAATCATTGCCACATATTAAATTGAAAATTTGTACTCACATTAGGTGTATTACACTGAGTGTTACGTGTGTATGAAATATATTTTTAAATATTCAATACTTTGGTGTGTGACTGCGCTCGTCTGAAAGATGTAGGCGGGTGGTTTGTGTGTGTGTCGCAAAGGATACAGTTCAGGTTCACACAATAGTCCATGAATATCAGAGTAGCCGCTGTATATTGTACTACGATAATTACTAAGAGCTTCACGTTTAGTAATACTGACCAAATACGTAAAATGTGTCTTAAAAGATCTCATGTACTTGGCTGAATAAAAAATGAACACCACGCCCGTGTGCTTGAAGTCAGAAAATTTACGACGACACGTGTTTTTGGTAATAAAATGTAATATCGTCTTTTTGTGTTTAAACAAGTGTGTATACAATTTCATACTAAATAAATCAACTCAAGGATTTGATCGCAATTTTAATTTGATTTAATAAGTACACATTTTCGAATGGTTTTTAATCACTCAGTAATGATAATAAACATTTTTTTTAATTTAATAAAATAATGTTTTTTGATTCATTAGTAATTATTATTATAACTGAGTGATTGAAATCATCAATATTCATAAAAATTGCATGTTTTCTACTGCATTTTTAACCATAATATTAACCACTCAAATAAAAAAATGTATCGTAATTAAACAACCTAACCTAACTATAGTATTAATCAGTCAATTAATAAAAAAATGTATCGTTATTAAACATATGTATATAAATTGAAGAATACTGATACTAGAAAAGTTTCTAACATAGTATAAAATAATATTCTATAATATATGTAATATTATTATAAGGAAAATTCTCATATTAGAACTGTCATGCATACATACCGGGGTCGATGGATTCAGAATAAATTTTAAAAGAACCACTATTCATACAGATTAGCGTTATATTTACAAAAGACTAAATTTGTGAAACAAGTGTGTGTGTGATGTACGGATTGTTCTTAGAGTGAGTATAACAGTGCAATTATGATTATGTTGTAAGATGATTTCAGGTATTGTATGCATTAATTATGAATTTATATGAAGGGTATGGAAATTAAATATGCAGAGGAAAATAAATACAATATAAAGCATCCCTGCCTCGCACACCGCGGCAGGGGAAGCTCTATTAGGTTTGGCTAAGTGGCGAGAAATGAGGGGCGGTAGAAGTAAGAGAAGCGAAAGAAAAAGAAGGAGATCTCAGTAAATGTAAGTGCCATTCGATGTTTGCTTTTACCAATATAAGAGACGACTAGTCACAATACTAGTAGCTAGTACCGGTTGGCCGCAACCGCAGCACATTCCGAATAACCAATTTAGACATGTCCGATCACACACAGACTCGCTATGAATATTGGATTGAAAACGACACTGTTAAATGCATCTCAACCTCCATCGAAAATATTTAACTATCGGATATACCGTTTACAATGTTGAACACACAATCAATAATGCATTAATGTGGATAGTTCGGGATTAGTCGAGCGGATAGTTTGAGATAAGACAGAGTGACATTTTAATACGAGCATGTCTGAGCGTTTCTGCAGGTTAAAGTTCCTACCTGCCGGAAATTGAGGTTTAAACATACTAAATAACTACATATAAAAAGCAAGATATAGTTGGGATAAAATATACAATATTTATTATAAAAAACGTAAAAAAAGTATGTATACAAATTGTCTTTAATTGAAATAAAAATATTTCAATTGAAGAATAAACACATAACAAGTATCATAATCCATCTACACCACAATTGATTGTCCAAGTCTGCTAGTATCAAATAAATTTTTCAATTTTTAATTATTATTTTTAAAAGTTTGAAAATCTAGCGTTTTGCTTATTTGGCAATTATCCGCGTCATTTATATTTAGAAAGGAAGAATTTTAGCGAAGATTCTCAAGCTGTCATAATAAATTATTTTATAATTAATAAATTATTATTTTTATACGAAAAAATATTGGACACCTTTTAGTTTATTTCTTTTGTGGTCGTATCGAAATTTTATAAAAGCCTTTAAAACATTTGAAGTTCAATTAAAAATATGTTGTATATTATAAGGTTAAGTATTAAATAGCAAATGTGGGTAGATATTTTGCAATTTTTATTATTATATGAATTATACATACTAGATCACCTTAATATTTCAAATTTGGTTTTACCCAATCAATCTTTTATTAATACTTTTAATTATTTTTGTTAATGTAAAGTCTATTATTCTTATTAATATTCATATCTGTAAATGTTTTTTTTATTTTTTCCCATACTTTTTATTATTTAATATTAAGTATCTCTAATGTCACATAAAAATGTTATTCCCATGTTAGTTATGGGTAAAAAGATTTATATATTCTGTACACCTAATTCTAATTCATAAGATGCTTTGTATCATATGAACAACGTAAAGTTCAAATTAAATAAAGAAATTGTAATATATATTTCTTAAAAGAATAGATTGACTGCTATAGGTATCCATGAAATTTAGACACACCAAATAAAAATGGAAATGAGGAAACCGTTGACTCGATTTACCCCCATTTTCTATTCTTTATACTATTAATTAAATATTAAGTGGTTTAATTGTAGGTAAAAATTGAATGTAAAATACATTAAGCCTTTATGATAGCTCGAATAAAATTTTTCATATATTTTTATGACACTCTTTCTACTTTGTGATAAAATAAATTTACGTTTATTTTATCACAATGTACTTATTTAGTAATTAATTTTAACTTATAAGATATAATGATGAACAATAGGATAAATCTTACTTTAAAAAATAGTTATATAGTTAAATATCATCTTGATCCAGGTTTACTCTGATTTCCTGGATTGTAAGGTAAATAATGAGCCGCTCTGTCGGTGACCTGTGTAACTAGTAATAGTTTTAAATAGTAATAATTTTTTGTGTCTAAAAAACCCTCTTAAAAACTCCTCGGGTTTAAAAAAATAAATAAATACATCCTATGTGAATTATCAGAAACCATTAAAAATAAATGTACATTTTTTTTTTTTTTTTTTTTTTTCTTTATATTTTTGAGTACCCTGTCTAAAGACATCTTACTCGTCGTCTGTTGTCACATTGTCTTGAGGGTTGGTTGTCCAGTGACGACTCATCCCGGCGTTGTGTTTAGGTTATAAGTGTTCAAGTGTTCATACTTGTTTTATCAAGTAAACACCATTGTCAGTCCCTGAATCTTGCTGGCAAGTCAAGTTGTCTGTATTTTTGTAGACGTCTTGCGTAGTCTACGGTCAATAAGTCCCTCGCTAGTACGTTCGGGTGACTTTTTAATCTACTTTGGTACGTTTTGCTGAATTTTTTCAATTCTTCGCGTACTGTCATTGTTTTAGAGTCCTGTAATAGGACCCAGTTGGGTACATACCATGGAGCATTTAAAATTGCTCTCAGGGTCTTGTTTTGTAATCTGTCGATACTGCTGATATGAGTATCCTTAGCTGTCCCCCACAGTTGACATCCATATGTCCAAATGGGTTTGATTATTGCTTTATACAGCAATAGCTTGTTTGTAAGTGTGAGTTGGGAATGTCTGCCAATCAACCAGTACATTTGTCTTTTTTGATGTTCCATTTGAAGTCTCTTTGTCTTAATGTGTTTTTGCCATGTTAGGCTTCTGTCAAGGTGTATACCGAGGTATTTAGCCGAGTCTTCTTGTGGAATATTTTTCCCACCAATTTTCACTGGTGGACATGTCTGTTTTTTTGTTTGTGAATGTCACGTGTGTCGATTTGGTTTGATTTACTTTAATTCTCCATACTTCAAGCCATTTCTGTATTGCGTCAAGGTGTTTCTGGAGGAATTGTGAGGCAGCTGTTGGATCTTTGTCCGAAGCGAGTATGACGGTATCGTCAGCGTATGTAGCCAGTGTTGTGTTGTCGGTTTTTGGGAGATCGTTTGTATATATTAGATACAGTACAGGACCTAGTACACTCCCTTGCGGTACTCCAGATCTTATGGTATTAAGATTTGAAGTTTCGTTGTCGTATTTAACAAAAAACTGTCTATCGGTCAAGTACGATTTGATAATATCATACATGTTTTTGGGCAGTTTTCCTTTGATTTTATAAAGCAGGCCTGGGTGCCAGACTTTGTCAAAAGCTTGACTGATATCTAAGAATGCTGCTGAACAGTAGTTTTTTTCTTGTATGGAGCGATCTATGATCGTCACAACTCGATGAACTTGTTCAATTGTCGAGTGCGCTTCTCTGAAACCGAATGGATGATCAGGGATCATGTGTTCTTGAAAAAGTATTGGTTTCATGTTGCGCAGTAGAATTTTTTCAAATATTTTGGAAAATATTGGCAGGAGGCTTATCGGTCGATATGAAGTGACTTCTTCGGGTGGTTTACCTGGTTTAGGTAGCATAATAATTTCTGCTATTTTCCACTGTCTAGGGAAGCTACCCATTCTAAGTATCGCGTTAAATATTATGGTTAGAAATCTTAATCCGATATCTGGCAATTCTTTGATTATCTTCCCGGTAATCATGTCATGTCCTGGCGCTTTTTTGCGCGTACTTCATATTTTATAACATGCTTGACGCATTGAAGTCCAATTTTGACATAATAGTTTTCTTTATGTTCCGTACTATCTAATAAATTATGAATGTGACTTTCTTCTTCAGGGGAACACATCCTTTCCGCTGGTGTAAATACTTCCTTGAGATGTTTCGCAAACTCGTTTGATTTCTCTCTGGTAGTTTTTGCCCATTTATCGTCAGCCGTTTTGATGGGCGGTATGGATATTTGGGGCCGTTTTAGTTTTTTTGTAGCTTTCCATAGAGAATAATCTGTAGCGTCGGTTGCTGTAAGACCTTCCAGATAGGATTGAATCCCTTTATTTTTCCATTCACATAGGATATTTTTAATATCTCTTATTGCTTCGTTCAGTTTTCTCTTGAGTTCCTTGCTTCGAGTATTTTGCCATTCTTTACGAATGCGTCTGTTTTCATGTATTTTTTCCTGAATCCAGCGGGGAAAATCATCTGTTGAGTGTGGTTTTTTTGACATATTGGGCGTGGCTTTTTTTCACTGCGGAATGAATTTGATTTTGAAAGTGAATAACTGCGGTGTTAAGTTGGTCTTCTGTTTTCAATGGTATATCACATTTCAAATTTTCATTTAAGATATGTCTAAAATATTCCCAATCTGTGTGACGGTTACCGAGTGTAAATTTACTGGGTTTGATAATTGGTTGTAGCAAGCTGTATTTAATAATAACAGGTGAGTGATCTGATGACAGATCGAGGCACGATTCTGCGCTCAGTCTTTCGATTGGAATTCCTTTCACTACGCAGAAGTCTATGAGGTCCGGTGTTTTTCTTCTATCTGTAGGCCAATATGTTGGTTCACCAGTCGATAGATGAGTCAACTTGTTGTTTGCCATACTTTTATACAGTTCTCTCCCCCTGGGTGTGGCCAGCCTAGACCCCCATTGTTGGTGTTTGGCATTGAAGTCCCCACCTGCGATGAATTTATCCGCTTCAAGTGTTCTGAAGTAATCGTCAAAATGTTCTCGTTTAATCGAGGGTTTGGGTGGGCAGTAAATAGCCGATATATATACATAATTATTTGTATCTCCGACAGCAATTGTGGTTGCTTGAAGAAAGTCTCGATCATATTTTTCAGTGAGATGATGTTTCACAGTGTTTTTAATTATCACCGCTGTTCCGCCATGCGCAGTTCCATCGGGGTGATTCGTCGTATATATAGTATACATGGGAATTTTTATGTAGCTTTTTCGGTAAAGTGTGTTTCCGATATAAGCATTATGTCAATGTTTTTTCTTTTAAAAATAATTTTATTTCTTGGCTATGTTGTCCAAGACCGTTGGCGTTCCAAAGACATATTTTTAATAATGGAATCATTTTTTATTTAGGACAAGAGCCGCCATGATCTGTGTCATGTTGTCCATGGTTTTCATGACAAGTTCAATGAGTTTGTCCATTTTAATTATTAAATTATTTATAATATTGTCTTGTGGTTTTTCGGGAGTTGGCTCGATATTTTTTGTGGCTTGAGCATACGACTTTGGCATGTCATTGGTTTTGAAAGTTGTAGTGTTAGTCAAGTTGTTTGTCTGTTTTGAAATTATTTTCTTTCTTAATACGGGGAATTTGCTTGTTTGTACCTTTTTGCGTGTTTCGCAACCTTTATAATTTGCCGGGTGATTCCCGTTGCAGTTGACACACTTCACATTGTTGTCTCTTGTTGTTCTGTTGCAATCAGTTGTTGCGTGTTCACCTGCGCACTTTACGCAACGCGGAGTCCTGTTGCAATATTTCGCGGTGTGTCCGTATCTTTGACACTTTTTACTTTGTATGACCTCTTTTTGAGGTCTTGGTGGCTCGATTACGACTTTACACCTAAGTATGGTGTCAATTTTGAAAATTTCTTTGTTATTCTCTTTTTGTCTCAATTCACAAAGAAACATAGGCAGTGGGGTTTTGTTTGTTTTTTGCAACATGTTTGTTATTCTGATAACATCATGGCCGTGACTTGCGAGCTCTTCGCTTATTTCGGCGATATCTGCCGTGTGGTGAAGGTTTTTTTATTATAGCCTTATATGATCGGCTTTCTTTCGTCTGATACGAATGAAACTCGGTATCTCTATTTTTTAAACCTGTGATTACAGGTATATATTTTTCAGACTTAGTGATCTGTATTTTACTTGGGTTTTACCCAGCTGTTTAATGTAGTATGCTCCTTGAGCTACTTGCTCCAAGAAGTCTGTCAGTGGTTTTATATTCTCTACTGCGTGCACAAATATAGGTGGTGGCTTTGGCGTATTTTTGCCAATCGCCTGCTCCTCTTGTTTGTCTTCTAATTGTTGAAAGCGATTTGTTGTTGGCACAGCAAGCCAGTTCTTATTTGGGCATGCCTGTTTGGCTTTACTGGCATTCTCCGGACTGGATATTCTCTTTGTTTTTGTCGGGGCTTTGATCCAAGAATCTAGCGTATTTGTAGTCGATGCGGCAACAGGACATTGATGATCCAGTTCCATTGTCTTGTATATAGTGTGGAGAAATTACAGTGTAATATAAGTGAACAGTATGATACCGGACAGGAGAAATCGGAGCAAGACCGGTTTGGTGGTTGTGTCACTTGTGCACTCGTCACTTTCGAACTTGCGACACCATGCGAGAGCACTTTACTATACGTCTTTACTCAACGGTGGTATACACGCAACTGTGAAATGTACATAAAATAATTATTAATGAATGTGATTAAAATTTATATGCAAATATAAAATCATTTTAAAAAGGTCCCTCATCATTTTTATATTCCGGTAATTAGTAGGTTTGATTTAAAGGAATGGATTTTATTTGAAGCCATTGACATTCTAATCATTTATCACCTACTGTTACTCTTTACAATATTTACCTTGTAATCAAGGAAATCAGGGTAAACTTCGTTCAAAACGATCATTTGGGATTTTATTAATATTATTACCGATCTTCGAATCTCATTAGCTAACCAAAGTGGTTCAAATTATTAAGGGGGATTTGAAAACACGACCGCAGAGTTTGTAACCACCCCCTTTATCCTATGAGCTATTGGGCTAATAATATAAAATATGTAGAATAATATACCCACCTAAGTGCTGAGTTTGTGTTACTTAAAAAGTACATCGGTGAAGTGAAAAACCCACCGTACTTTTTGACCGCAATTGCAGATTATATTATACAATAAATGAACATAAAAACATCGAGGAGCGTGAAAATTACAAAAGAAAAAGTTAATTGGGTTGAAAAGAAGAGGCGAAAGCGCCCTTGGCTACGACGTTTATCATACATTTTACTCGTTTCAACCTGACCAACATAATTAATTTCAAATTTTCAATGCTCGTTTTTATTCATAGAACGATGAATGGAAGTCGTTTGCGTAGCTTTTTATTCGAATTAAAAATTAATAAAGTTGTTCCGTGAATTGAAAATTTCACCCCTATTCAAAACCACCAATTCTCAATTTGTCGCCGCTAATTCATCATTAAAAGGATTGTGATGGCAAACTTAACCACAACAGAGAATATTAGAATTATGTAAACGACAGATTATATTACAATCTATTTAGTAGGCACACGTGTAACTTTATTTTCATCTGATTTTTTACAATAATAGTTTCATGTATAAAAAAAAACTATTGATTACAGTTTATAATTTATATTTTTATTCCATTAGGTTTTGGATATTTATTTAAAAAAATGTGTATATAATCTGAATTTACAAAAATTCTAGCTACAACATTATAACAAATAGGCATAGAGCATAATTAGTTAATAACAAAATAATTGAACAAAAGAAATGATGAGGGACCTTTTTAAAATGATTTTATATTTGCATATAAATTTTAATCACATTCATTAATAATTATTTTATGTACATTTATTTTAAATGGTTTCTGATAATTCACATAGGATGTATTTATTTATTTATTTACACCCGAGGAGTTTTTAAGAGGGTTTTTTAGACACAAAAAAGTGTTTATTGTCTGTCGGTGATCTTAACTATTACTAGTTACACAAGTCACTGACAGAGCGGCTCTGCCCAAATAATTGCCTTACAATCCAGGAAATCAGAGTAAACCTGGATCAAGATGATATTTAAATATATAACTATTTTTTAAAGTAAGCTTTATCCTATTGTTCATCAGTCTCTCTTATAAGTTAAAATTAATTACTAAATAAGTACATTGTGATAAAATAAAAGTAAATTTATTATTTATATATATATATATATATATATATATATATATATATATATATATATATATATATATATATATATATATATATGTGTATAAAAATATTTGCAATATTAAGCAAATATTGAAAGCTGTAAGTAATTTTTAATTTCGCAGAGGTACCTTTTAAACATGATATAGGAATTTTACATTACGAGTAGAAGTGTTCACGTCTCGATTTATGAAGTGCAGGGGTGGGAATTCATTTCGGTTTGATGTCTGAAAATGGTTCATACGTGTGGTGGTTGTCATTTTGTAAATTGAAACGCACCAAGTTCAAACGGATGCGAATATTTTTGAATGGTCGATCCGCAACGGCGCCAAACTTGTTTTGAGGATTGATTGACAGAAATACACGGAAAGCCTTGCTTTGAGCCCTTTTGAGACTGTCAAATGCAGAAACGGCTTATCCACAAAATTGGCCCATGAATTTCCCTCCCTTCAAAATTATGTACACTCGACGACATCATCCCCTTGCCTCTAGATCTTGTCAACTCAAGTCACATGAATCTTTATGTCTCATTACAATGGCCATGTCATAAAACAATTACGATAACCTATCCATTTAATAGAATTTAATAATACTTTTTAGTTTTTGTACAATATTTTGTAGTATTTATATTACCTTTCTTTGTAAATTGATTGAACAACTGGCCCGTCTCTAACTTTTTATTCACTTATGGCTGATTTAAGCAAGTACGGTTTTAAGTAGAGAAACTAAAAAAAACAATGTATTATAGTTGACTTTATTAATAACTGGTACTCTACTCTAACCACAATTATTATAACTCATATTTGGGTTTCTACGAGTAGAGTTGCTTTAATTAGAACTTTAATCACTTGTTTATTAAAACCGTGTAAAATATGTTTTTTTTATTTTGTTTAAAATATTAGTTTGATTTATATGAACATACTAGGGTGATTTTAATTGAAATTTTCAATATTTTAATGTTTTTATGTTCTGCATGGTTTTTTAAAAGGAAGGTTAAATTGCGAGATCATCAAGATTTTTTTGATTTCAAAAATGAATTATAAAAGAATTGAATTAATTTGCATTATACAATTAAATATGAATTTATATGAGGTTGATTGAACCTGTCTATCTGTTTATTTATTTAATTTATCAACTACAAAAAACACCAATGAAATTAATCAACTAGAGTAGTGATTTAATTTATAGATTTTTCACTTATTTTTTAAAAATATTAATATTCTCTGTTTATTAATTTTAACACAAGTCGTTATCATAAGTAAGCAATTCATGAATATATTAATTGTTAACAAATACATGGTTAATTACCTATGTTTTATATTGATGGCGTACTTGGCATTATGATTATAACAAGTTTATGGAATTAGTTGTCATAAAGTGGGATTTGATAATTTATTGTTTATTAATTATACAGTTAAACTTGTCTTGAAAATAACATAGTTTCACAAATTTGAAATGGAAACTGTGATGTTGGGGAGGCGGGTGGTTCGGTGGAATGATATTTTAGCCATTAATCAATTTATCGGAAATAAATAAACCGATTGGTTTCATTTGAAAAATGGACCTTTCAAATAGAAGTTGTCAAACTTGAGTTTAATATGTTCGTTATATACGGTAAATGGAAGTTTGCAGCCATTACTTCACCGTAGTCCCGTCCACTCTTATTTAAACTAAAACTGAAGCTTTCAGGCTTCGGTACTTGCAAGTACGATAGGCACTCATACATTGAACATCGTATAAATTAATTGATATTGAATACAACATCGAATAAAAGTAATAAGTTATCGTATTAAGGTCTTTTCGAATATGATACATGGTGTGAAGAAGAAAAGAAGATTCAATTAGGCGATAGACAGCCAGTCACGCGAAGTTTCAGTTAAGGGTTAAAAAGTTAGTACAGTAGTTCTTTCCTTCCATAATACAAAAGTAGATATGGTAAAGTTTGTACCTATTAAATAAATATTCGTTTTATTGTACGGCAATGTTTCTTTGTAGCTTTTCAAATATGTCAACTGTCAAATAACCACGTGTCACAAAGACATTTTATTGATTTCTCAATGAAAAACTAAATTTTAATATGATATTAAAAATAATGAATAGACAATGATAATGATTCAATTAACTGTTGGCTTGAATATAACGATTTGAATTGGGGTATCGAAAGTGTTAATATGGAACTTCTTGGCACGAAACACCACGTCTGCCCTTTGGGATTATTATCACCATCATCATTTTATATCAACTTTAAAAAATAATTCACTCCCGAATTTTTTATCTCCATTGTAACACTATATGGATTATAATTCTTTTTTTTTATTTTGCGTTATTTATTAGGTACCTATTGTAAAATACTGTATTGTTTTGAGCGCTGAAATGTTTTCACAAAAGGCACTGACATTCTATATTCGAAAACGCGTTCATTTGTGAGCGATAACGTTTCAAAATATCCTATGAATTCATTTTTTCCAATGCGTGATATGCATTATATTATATAAAATAAATTATTAATTCATACATTCAATTTAAGGAGCCAGAACAATAAATAACATGGGTTACTGGGATGGTCAATTATTTAATAAAAATTATAGAGAAGGATTTAAAAACCAATTCATACTTGTGAACATAAATTTAAACATAGGAAATTTATGTACTTATTCTATATAAAACTATATTTATTTTTGTTAATTTTGTTTAATATTTCACAATGCATAAGTCTATTTTGTTTTTGTTTTTAGTTATGAAATATGTAAAAAGGTTTTACGCCTTTTTATCATCTCTTCCCATACACTATTACAAAATGATTTTGTATTATAATGTAACTTTTAGTATAAAAGTAAAGATCCATATGTCAAAATATGTAATAATACCATCACTTTTTAATTAATTTTTGTAATACAAAAATTATTTTATATTTAATAAAGAAATTATAAAACAAGTCGTCTTAAACAATTCTTTTCCCACACATTATTACCATATTATAATGTAATTTTTAGTATCAAAATAATGATCCTCATGTCAAAATAAGTAAAAATACTACGTCTATAGGCTTAATCTCAAACTTATTAATTTATTATTGTATATTTAATAAATAAATTGTAAAACAAGTTATTGAAAAAGAAAGTGAAATTATGTTTTATTGATCAGACGTGCTATCCTTAATTCAAAGTTAATTCTAAATTTATGATAAATGCTTTTCTTAGCACAAAAATCAACAATTGAATAATTTACTACCGAGCCTTTCCTCTGAGTTTTCCATATCATTTATTTTTATTATGCCATCTACCTCCTAATTTGTTTTCATATAATTTTAATAATACAGCCTAGTAAATGAACATCTAAGAAAATAGGTTTATATGTATGTTGAAAAGTTTTAGTTGTATTATAATATCTATAATTGTTGACCGTGTATATATGTTGTATATCTCATCTCAACCAGTGTTACCAGATGGAAGAATAATATTTTATATTATAGTTATTTTACTACAATTAATACATATCTAAAATCTCGAAACGGCTATTTTAATGATAATAATATTAAATTAATTTCAAAATAATATTAGAGATATTTAATAATGCATAATAAATGACAATTCTCAAAAAACGGTATTAATCGGGAGACTCGCTATTTAAATATTGTGATGAGTGTTGTCATCGTGTGAAAACAGCATTATATTATTTTATTAATAATTTTAATCAAAAAATTCAAACTTCATTCGAATTAAAAAAAACAAAACTTATTATCTTAATAATTTCGCATTTTTTTACTTCATTTTTAAAATAAAAAAAACCTTCTAATCGATAAAAAAAAAAATACTTTGAAGCAAAAATGAAATCAAAACTCGATATAATTGTTGTATTAAAAAACCAAGTAGAAGATAAAAAAACATTAACAAATTGAAAATGTCAATTAAAATTATCCTAGTATCTAATATAATATAAGAGCCGCCTTGTGGCCCAGTGGTTAGTGTTACGGATTCGTGAGTGAAGACTCCCGGGTTCGATTCACGGCACCGGAGTCACTTGGTAGATCTAGCTTAGCAAACTAGATCTTAAGTACTCATTGCTGTGTGGTGGCCTGGGAAACCATCTCTACTATATTCTACCGTAAAGGCCAAGGTGGCCTGGCCAACCCCTTATAAAGGGACTCCCGTCAATAGGGAAGGCGTCACGATATTTCTTTATTTAGTATCTAATATTGTACTAAGGTAGGTTGAATGGACCGGAACTTGTGATCAGATAATGAATGTTGTTTACGGATTATATATTTGGTAAGATGAGGATAGTTTGTCGATGTTACAGATCAGTTGGACGATGTTCAAGCATGTAAGTGATCGCCAATGTTGGAAATAGAACATCGCATCGGGTCGATAGCTGAGCAAACACTCACACTATTTAGATGCGCTTTTTGTGCTGTCTCTATTGTCCGACTTCATTAACCAGAATGCTATCTTTGAAGATTCTATTCTCTATAGATAAAGATAAAGAAGATTTACAATCACTTTAACCACGTTAATACGCATATCGCCTGCTCCAGCGTATAATATCGTAAGTGCAAAAAAATTCTGTGTGCTATCAAGTCTTTATGGAACTGAGCCACATATTCAATTTGGTAACACTGCCTGTCACGTGTCACTCGGTTTAATTATTATTTATAACATATAACAGTTTACGACTTAATACCTTCTATTGACAGAGACATGAAATGTGTTACTATTTCGAATAAGTCCCACTTAATAGTTTAAATAATGATTGAAAATCAACATATTTTTACGTTTCATACATGCAATATGTGGCTCAGTTCCATAAATACTTAAGAGCACACAGATGTTTTTTCCACTTACGATATTAAACGCTGGAGCAGTCGATATAAATAATAAATAACGTTAATCACCAGCGTAATAGCTCAGGGGACAAGACGCGTGACTTTTTTGAATTTTTTTAAGACATCGAGAATAATATTAATAAAATCCCGATCGATCGTCTTGATCCAGGTTTACTCTGATTTTTTGGATTGTAAGGTAAATACTGAGGCGATTATTAAGTCTGTGTCCTGTGTAACTAGTAATAGTTAAGATCACCGACAGACAATTAACACGTTGTTGTGTCTAAAAAAATCTACGCTCCTCTTGGCGTAAATAAATAAATATCCCATTGAAAATTGTAAAAAATAAAAGTTTATAATTGATTAAATTGATAATGTTTTTTTGTAAAAGAGCGTGTATTAAATTCATATAGGTCTTATCAATTTATAAAGGTAGAATAAATATTTGTCGTCTAATAAATTTTAAAAATAATATACATTATGCGATAAAGCATGCTTTATTTCAATATTTGCAAAGGTCGGGCAGAGCCGCTCTATCGGTGACCTGTGTAACTAGTAAGAGTTAAGATCACCAACAGACAATTCACACGTTGTTGTGTCTAAAAAACCCCCTAAAAAGCTCGATTAGAGATTTAGGTAGGTTCTCTGATATTCCATAGAATTGTTTTCTCTTAGAAAAAAAAAGTATAATAAACACATTATATTCGTGATTATTAAACCTCATCCAGGTCTCACTTATCAACTTTACACTTTTAATATAAGCCAGAGAAGGACTATTAATTATTCGGCGACAAAAGATAATAAATACACGGAATTCAGATATTTAGAATATATAGAGAGAGGTATGAATTGAGGGTAAACTGAAAACTTGGCGAGTATACCGATTTTGCCTGAAAAACTGTAATGGAGACTGAAAAGACAATGAAGAGCATTTTTGACCAAGTCAAAAATTGTATTCAGATTCGAAATCCCCTATTATTAATTCTTAGTCCTTCTGCAGTAAGTATTATGGTTGTATTTAAATACGCGACTATTTAGTAATCTTAACAAATACTATTGGATAAAATATGTATTTTTAATTTACTGTGTGAAAATCACCGGAAGTTTCTTTAAGATAATTATTTGACATGTAAATGTAAAATAATTACCTTATTTATAACTTTAAATTTAGGAAATTAACGAAAACAAGTATCAAATTTTTTTCGTTTCGTTTTGATCAAAGATTGAATCTACATTTCAACATTTTTAGTATTAATTTTATTTTCCGAATGAATTCAATTTATATGGTGCAATATCAATAATAAATTTTTTGTAAGATGATCCAGATAAGGTTTATTAAAATAATCTTTTAAGCATAGTACTTGATTGAAATAGGATTCTGCTGTGTAATCGAGTTGGTCCAAAAATGTCTTCAAATAAGCGATCATTTAAATCTCTTTGAAACTCAATATCCACATAATCTGGCTACTTATTTTTTTCCCACAGAATCCTACTTGAAAATAAATACGTTCTCTTATTTTTCACTCACGGTCTTAAGACTCGATCCGCGTGGGTTTGATCTCGGATTTTACGAAGAATACTTCAGTGGCGAGAGAATAAATAAATCGCTTAATATATTCGACAGGAGGGGGTGTTTTTGGGTATACCATTCTCCTATTTTCCTCCCTCTATTACGAAATATATATTCACTACCACCCTTAGCAATAAAGTTACGATCTGTTCGATCGCTTTGCTTTTCCCCCTCTGAATATTCTACAGGTAAAAAATCAATTTGTAGGAACGATATTGCTACCGTTCATTTTTATATTAAGGCGGCAACAAATTGCCTAAATAGGGAATTTGCGTACGAGTTTGAGACTCCCTTTGAAGAAAAAATATTTTAATACAATTAAATTAATATTTTAAAAAAATAATAAAAAGAACCTTTGTCTATTTTCAAGCGCTGTTTGATAAGACCAAGTTGCATATTTTTGTATACGATCATATGTGCAATATAAAGGAGGTACTGAAAAATGTAAAATTTAGTGAAATGTTTCCCTTGATACTAAAGGCGACCCGCATACGTTCAGACTTTCACGTCAGCTTTTAATGAAAACCCTACATTATGAAATTATTATGTGAATATTCAATTCGTGAAATGTGTCCACGGCAGTTTTCTATTCACTGAAATATGTGGAACGTTCATAATCTCTAAGCTACATTTTATGTAATATCCTTTTTTACAATGAGGTGTTTTACATTATGTAACTTATCCGTCGATATTTTTAGATTAAAGTAAAAACCGAAATTAGATTTATTATTATTATTATCTATGCGGAAAATTTTTCATGCTTTGGTCAAAATATTCACTTACAGAGATGCAGCCACTAAAATATAAATTCAGGTAAATAATAAATGTTGTGGACACAAAATGAATTAGTTAAAAAATGTATTTTCTACGTGATTATTTTATATTCTCTTTGCGACCAAAGCCTTTTCTGGGAGGGATATTAGTTAATGAATGTTCAGTTATATTAATTTTTCTGGAGAGTTGGTATAAAAAATTCTATATATATATCATATTTCCCTATCTGAATAGTTGCCATTGTACAGGTAAACTTTTAATGAGATAGAAAATTATTTTAAATGCAAAATTTTCATGTTTCGAATTTTATTCTTATCGATTCATCTAGTGACTAGTTCTTGTTTACTATAAAATAAACTCATTCTAAAATAATCCTCTTAACGATGAATAATGATGTTTTCAACGGCCGATTTGCAAAGTAGTGAAAAACGTGTCTGAAGCCATATTTTTAAAAATATTGTAAATGACGCATGTGTTGTCTCTCGATCAGAAAGTTACTATTACTATGACACAAATTACTATACTTGATATACGTACACATTATATTTTGCACCTGCTACTTGTCTTTAAATTATAACTAGCACTAGGTATACTTCTACTACAGACAGGTATTTTTGGAATTTTGCCACACATTTGTTGGAACAGGAATACTACGATAAACTTCATCCATCAAATTTTATACTATCTCAATTATCACGTTAATTTCAGTGTAATGAAGTATTGGAATTTACGTAATTTATTTTATTAAAATATTTTAATTTTACATTGTCCATATAATACAAAACATCTTATGAAGTGTACAAAATATATAAATATTTTTACCTATAACTAACACGAAAATAATATTTTAATGTGACATAAGAGATGCTTAATATTAAATAATAAATATAATTAAAAATATGGAAAAACATAAAAAACCCATATTTTATGATAACCAAATCTTTAATAGCTACAGAAACTAAGCTTTATTAACAGGGAGACAGACGACTTAAAATATTAAATTGTAATATTTTATATAGGTAATAATAAATTATTTTTAAAGCATTTTTTTGTTTATACTAATTGTTGGAAATAAAAATATATTGAAAATATTCTCATATAAACTGTTGATTGTTTTTTTCATACTAAAAAATACAATATATAGTGTGTACCTAATAATATAATAATTTTATTATTAACATAATAATATTAAAAATAATTTATTTTGACCGCTATATTATTAAGAATGAAACAATAAAAAAAATTGTCAACCCAAATCTGTCGTAGCGTTAAAAAAATATATACCTACTTAATATTATATTTGAAAAAAAACTCAATTTAAGAAATCTACAATCGTCCGACGACCAATAAATCATATAAAAATAATTATAATTATAAGGGGTACGTATAAAAAATATTTAATAGGTTTTTTTTAAATAAGGCAAAGAAGTACGTATGTAGTGTTACCGCAGATATGAATGTCGTAAACGGAAATTGACAGTTCGATGGGTCGTAAAGAAGTCAAAAAGTGTTTGGATCAGCGTATAATTTAGAGTAGAGAAGTATGGTGCATTGTTGGTTATCGATTGGTCTTATTTCTGTGTTATCCTGTATATTGTAAGAGTGTATGATATAATGGAGAACAATGATTCCTGACCAGACAGTCAGATAAATGTACCTGTGTTCATGTGTCTGTGCCACACTGGCTCACTCAATTATTCTGTCTGTTGTATTTTAGTCCAGCTACACTATATTTAGGATCACACCAAGGAACTTTTATATAAACCATTATATATCAACCTATTAGCATCTTTAAATATTTAAATCATAGGTTTTATACATTCACAATCGATTAACAATTGGTAACTATGAAGGTTTAAAAAATCGCGAGGTTGTGACTTGTCACCCATAAGTAATGTGAAAGAAATAATACTAATGGACTAAATTATATCTTTATCCTTTACTTAATCATACTGGTCTAATATTATTTATATTATTTTATTTTATCATAAGTAAAAATAATGAATTGTATCATGTATCATAATCAAATCTCGCCCAGGGTCAAAAAATAAGTTTTAATATAAATTTCTCTCAAATTTAGTAAATAGAGTACTGCGCGGCTTAAAGTTTTATTACATAATATAATGATTTATCATTTTATTTGATTTTCGGAAATTAACAAAATAATCTTAAAAGAATATTAATAAAATAAAATGATAAATGTCAATGTACTATATCAATATCATTAAAATTTTGTGTAAATATCAGATAATTAAAATAAAATAACACAATCACCAAATAATACAGCATATCAGCGTAATAGCTCAGGGGTTAAGAGGCGTTGCTACAAATATGTGGTCATGGGTTCAAATCCCGCTAAAGTCAAATATTTTTTTACCTGATTTGATCGGTTATTACGACTAGGAGATCG
The DNA here is from genome assembly GCA_022606485.1 of Agraylea sexmaculata. Lineage (NCBI taxonomy): Eukaryota > Metazoa > Arthropoda > Insecta > Trichoptera > Hydroptilidae > Agraylea > Agraylea sexmaculata. The sequence goes on from JAGTTH010004876.1 coordinate 21,112, forward strand.
GGAATAATATGAATAAAATCTCGATCGATCGTCTTGAGCCAGGTTTAGTCTGATTTCTTGGATTGTAAGGTAAATACTGATTATTAAGTCGGTGATCTGTGTAACTAGTAATAGTTAAAATCAATGTTGTTTTTGTGTCTAAAAAACCCTCTCAAAAAAACTTCATCAAAGATGTAGGTTCTCTAGCATTCCAGACTGTTTTCTCTTAATAATAATAAAAAAACCACTATCGTTGCAGAGCTCGAATACATCAAAACACTTCATTACACCCACTCGGACTATGTCTTATTATAATATATTAACGTCATTTTACAACATTAAAATATAAGAAAAATAATTTGGACAATATTTATAAAAATGTCGGAAATTATAACTTATATTTAACACATTACTACATAAATTAAAAAAAAAAAATTTTATCGGTAATCGATGGAAGCATAAAACATTGTATATGAAAGAGGAAACGTAGTTTATAAAATTTTAAAAAGTATATTAGTGAGTGAAATGGTTAATTAGAAGTATTTTTTGTTGTTTTTATATTATTGTTGAATTTTGAAATTTATCAAGATTTAGCCTGAAAGAGTAATGATGGTGACAGGTGTGTCCTCTGTCACTGTTGTTTGATAAATGTATCAGAATGTACCCACACAGTCCATTTTACCTGTTTTGTAACAAGTAACAATACAGTCTATTTTACTTTAATAATTGTCACATTACTAACTACAACCCCAATATTTACTCTCAGGTAAGTGTAACTATTTAATGTTATAATGAATGCAGAAATACTACTGTTTTACGAAGGATAGTAAATTTTATTTTATAAATATATACTTAGGTATAGGTAAATGTTTGAAGTTCAAATTTAAAAACGAACATGCCGGCAGGAGCTTAATATTTGATCAGGGTTCAGGCCTGAAACGTAAAAGGTCCTTTCGGGAACGAAGCAGGGCCATCAGATAAAATATACCTTTTAAGTATGAATAAAAGTGAGAAATTTACAAATAATATAATATAAAGTGAAATGAGGAATTCAATAAATTATAAAATTTTATTGGTACGACGTGTATTATTAGAAGTGTTAAAGATTTATTTTAATCACTTTATATTATTTGATAAAAATAAAACCAGCCCTAATATCGACTGGTCGACATATAAATTTTAGAAAGGGAAAATTTTCCATCCAGTGATGCTTTTGCTACGGGAAAAATAAAAGTTTTATGGCTACAATTTGTAATTAAATATTTATTGTTGAAATGTTACTACGGGAAGTTTATATTGAAATATACATATATTATTTACATATTTTGGAAAAAAAAAATTATGGTGATTAATCATTTTGGTGACGGCTCTGTTTTTTTAATCATTTAAGATCCACATTTCATTATGAAATATCAGGTATCCAAATTTCATAAAATATAAGTGTTATATTTTGCAGGGAGTAATTTTACACGTGTCAGTTCTTTTACAATATTGTCTGAAACTAATTAGGCAAACATCCAACTGTTGATAGAATCAATTTTAACGAGAAAACCCGACAATCAAAGATTGGAATTTTAGTTTAATGAAATTTTGTAATATAATACAACCAAAAAAATTTATCAAATCGCGCTAGGTCACTTTTCTGGGGGTTTCCCAGACCCAGACAATTCATACATTACATAAAAGCCTTGATTATGAGATTAAGAATCGGCTTATTTTTCTATAAATAAAAGAAAATATGAGCAATACAGATAGATAATAAAATATCGATACTCATTAAACTATACATTAATTATATAATTTATTTGTAGAAGAAGGTCACGTGAATAAACCGCGATGGTATCGGTAATTTTAACATTTACTCTATGAATAAATAAAATTTTAAAAAAACTATTATATATTTCTATTTTGAATCGACCATGAATTTCTACATTAATTTTATTTCAACACCTATTTCATATCCTGCCAAAAAACAAGGCCTAAGGTTACAAAATACTGCGTCATGGGTTTTAATCCTTCTCGAATGGAATACAATAAACATGATCAGGTATTGTGGGAATTAGGAAATAACCTCTATATAAGTAGATTTACTCCATTTTAATTAAATTGTTAGATATGTGCGATTATTAGTCAGGTAAACCTTGATTAACTGTACAAGTTGAATATATCGCCAATAACTTATAATAAAATAAATGAACTAAAAATACTATGTCAAAAATAGAAAATGTTGATATTTTATTAATTAAATAGGTAGTTGTATGAAGTATTGCGGTATGTATAATAATATAATTCAATGGATAAAGCAACAGAATAGAAGTGGCTCCGTCAATGCATTCAAATACTTGAAAACTGTCAATAGATACGAGTTGCGTCGTTGCTTTCACAAATACTTACACTCACTTTGCTTTCATTAAAATTTATATAAATTTAATAATCGTTGATTCAAGTATCACCCTTTTAATATTGCGTAGACTAAATTACTAAAATCTGATTTTTATTGTATGAAAGGACATCTTTATCAATCAAGATGGTTGGAACAGCAGCCATAGAACTCCATTTCCATTTAGTTTGATAGTGTGGCCGGATATTAATATGAGCATAGCTTCCATCTTTCAAGATACAGTGTTCCGTGCTGAGGAAGCCACTCCTATTACCGACCAAAAATTCAATTGCTACTCTAAAGGAAGTCTAGCGTCTCTCTATTTCTCGGATTTTCATATTGCAAACACAATGCAAACATTTGCACCGCAATGCCGTATCCACTTCGATTGACTTTTAAATCTCATCAAATGAAGTTAAGCCCCCATGGGCTTTTTGTCTATTGGAAAACATGGCTTTGCATCAACTTTATATATGTATTTGAGTGACAATTTTATAAAAATATTGCTTAATACAATCACAAGAACAATGACTTTTCCTAATTGAATCCAATAAAATATTCAGGGCCAAGATCGTTTCATTTATATAATGTAAAAAGCAGTGTTCTTATCCGAGGAAATATTAGTATTAGATCGCATTAACCATATATTTTTTTCTGGCAAAGTGATGTATGATTTTGTTCATCCAAGCTTCGTTTATATTAAAAATATAAGTAGGCAATTTATTTAAAATTGTAATAATAATACCAATCGTCAAATATCCATAATTAAACTTAAAAAAAACACCAAAATAATAATTATTTTTCAAGAAGCGTAGAGTCTACCTCTACATACATGTTAGTGGAATTTATTGTAATTATAGTTTATGTATTGGCAACAAATTTGCGCACCTCGGTGAATCTTTTCCGCCAATTCTGCCACCTATAGGGCTTGATTAGGAGCGACTTTATATAGTAACATAATGATTGATGGTTTCTTCTTACATCTGAATTTATTTTATTATAAATATATATATTATATTTATAAATTTTATACATTTATACATTTTTAATTTCTATACAGGGTAGTCTAAAACTAACTGAGAATATTATAGGGGGTGGTAGGGTATAGAAAGAATAATTGAAAAAAAATATATTAATAATATTAATAGTGATTTTGGAATCGAGTTTGGGCCACCATCTTGGTATAAACTGTTTCTCTGAAGTACTCAGTAGTGATTGTTACATGTATATTGTGTCTGTTTTACGTAATTAATATTATTAATTATTTTTTAAGATTAATTAATAAAAAAAATTTTTTTTTCCGATTATTCTTACGATACCTTACTATCCCCTAAAATATTCTCGGTAATTTTAAGTCCACCCTGTATATTATGTACTTGTAATTTGTTTTATCTTCTTTATATAAAAAAGCTCTAATGAGCGTTTATATGGACATAAATTTTAGATTTTTTTTTTAAAAAAGCATTTGTAATACAATAAATTGTTTTTACATTAATTTTTCATACTACGAAATAGTTGATTCTGATGGCGATTTAGACAAAAATTTTTGGACTTCTCTTGAATGGCTTATTTTCAAAGGTCAAAAAGTAAATCAATGGTAAGCGTTTCAAGTTTGATGATATGAAATATGCAGAGTATTGAAGGGAAGGACAGTGACAGTTGACAAGGGTTTCACTACATTTGTGCCAGCTCATAGTGATAGTTGATGACAGTTCATACTCGTCTACTCGACTAGAGACTAGACCAAACAAATTATTATCATCCCGATACTAGTCACGGTGATTGTTCCTGGTTCCCGCAGATATGTTGCCACTTCATCGAATTAATCAGACAGCATTCCCAACAAATACCGGCCTGACGTGACGTGACGTGACGTAGGTATATCGATTCATTCATTCTCAAGGACCATCATATTATGGAAAATGGGAAATTATGTTATGTATATACGTTCAATTATTTTAAATTGTTCATATAATGGGCTAATGAATAAACTAATCAAGTAGCCAGCTTCGTGATGAGTAAGTAGTACTCGATAATCCGACACTTTTTCAAGAACAATTTTTTTATTGTGTCCATATCAGAGGCGCCTGTTTCTGCATAATACCACAAAATTGCTAATATTAAATATGTATTTAGTTTACGCCCCGAAGAGCTTTTTTGAGAGGTTTTTTTAATATACATCGTGTTGATTGTCTGTCGGTGATTTTAACTATTACTAGTTACACAGGTCATCGACTTAATAATCGCCTGAGTATTTATTTTTAAATTCATTATAAAGACACGTTTACTGTTGTAATGATTAGTTTAGTCGTATTATTTAGGGCTGTTAAAATAAAATAACAAAGGAGATTTTATGACCCTATGAATCTGATTGTAGGGAAACGGAGAATAAATTGTGTCACTCTGTAATGAAACTCCAATTACTTATTAAAAACTTTTTAATCATCTTGTATTGAAAGTTAAAATTAACCTATCGTGCTGAATAAAAAATAATTATTTACTCCATTAAATGGGTCGCTGATAATCATGTTAAAATAGATTGCAATATAATGGTTGAAAATAAAAAGTGATAAGTGTCTGGGAACATTTAATTTGATGAAGGTCAGGATAGTTTGGGGTACCGTTTTATCGGGTTTAGATATAATTAATTTGCAGGTCGGTGAATTTATTTGGACACTGCTAAATTTGGGTAAGCATTGGATAAACTGCATATATTGTGGTCGAAAGGTGTGATGATGATTGTTGACATTGGTCATTGTAGAGGCTCTTACGGTAGCAAAGCGTCGCGACGCCATGGTTGCAGTCACTATCCACTAGTAAACCGGTGCGATTTGCATATATATTGGCGATCAATTTACAAACGTGTCCTCTCTTTGTGACCTACCAGTCTAGATATTGCGATCCAGGTCCTTTGAAGCCTACATCTGAACCCTGATTGAAACCATTGACATCTACTACTGCCACTACCCATTTTAAACCACTTGCATAATCAATAACTCTCTAAGATTCAAGCGTCAACAATCAATTAATATTTATATGTTTATATTATTCCATGGAAATCGAAATAATTATTTTACATTGAATTGTATTGTGGCATTTGATTGATATGGGATTAATCCGTGTGCTTCGGACATTTTAAATTGTTCGTAAATTTAAATAATCATGAAAGCATTTCGATGTTGGACTTTAAAATTGATTGTAATATAAATGAGGGATTTATGCATACTTTTTTTGGTGGTAGAAACGATTAGGGCAAAATTATTTATTCAATTGAAAAATTTGAGAAAGATGCACTCCTGAAAAGAAGTTTTCCTGTCCTGAAATATTCATGTAACTTGATACTAGTGCCAGTAGCAATCTATCTTATTAATATTTCTTCTTTAATACTACTGAAGCATTTTATATTTCAGTTACGTCCAGACAGCCGTCTTGTACACACGTATATTGAAGTGCTCCTTGCATGGTTAAGCAAATTCGAAAGTGTCAAGTACACAAGTGTCGCAACTACCAAACCGGTCTGCCGCCCTGCGACCTCTCCTGATAACGAGCTTGCCGCAACGCCGCCAAAATCCACTTCACCATTATTATCAGGTACCATCGCTCCTTATCATAGTAACATATACTCATTAGTTAACTCGTAAACGTAATGGCTCAAACGACGATCGATGGGTTTCTTTTACCAAAGAACCCGATCAAACGTCCAAGACCTACTACTCCTACTTCCATTCCAAAACAAAACCAATTTAAGTCGCTGGGGGAGGTAATTTTGTCATCCGATAAGGATGTCAAAAAACCTCCCCCGTTATATCTCAAATCTTCAGGGCACGGTGAAAACTTGACGATTGTCAAGAAATTCATCAATAAATTCCAACTACATTACAAACCAAACGGACAAGTCAGAGTCCAAACCAGCAATATCACTGATTTCAGAGCCCTTAAAGCGGGCCTGAAATCATTAAACAAGGAATTTTTCTCCTTTACGTTAGAATGTGACAGACCTAAAAAATCTGTCATACGAGGCCTGCCTCTGCTTCCTGTAGAGGAAATCAAGCAGGACCTTAGCGACAAAGGATTTAAAATAATAGACGTGTTCCTAATGAAAGGAAAAAATGGCTCCATTACGAAGTCACCCCTATATTTAATAAATCTCAGCAATGAGACAAATATGAGTGACTTCAAAAACACTACTAATATCTGTCACTGTAGAGTGACAATTGAAAAATACTCTCTTGGGAGAAAGTCTATCACGCAATGTTTCCGTTGTCAACAGTGGGGACACGCAGCATCCAACTGCAACAACGCATTCAAATGCGTGAAATGTGGCGGCGATCACCAGACTTCCACATGCATAAAAGATGCCACTTCCCCCGCAAGATGCTGCAATTGCGGAGGGGACCACACTGCAAATTACAAAGATTGCCCTGACAGACAGAAGCAGATAAAATTAAGATCTACCCCCAAGCTGCCAGCTGCGAGACCGGCCACCCAGCGTGCACCAGTGCCGCCCCCGAACCACGTCAACGGACGCTCCTGGTCCCAGGTTGCTCGTGGACCAATGGCCGCCCAGGTCATCTCCCCGTCCACATCTCATCACGTGACTGACCTGTCATGGGCACAGATTGCTCAAGGTCCCACCACCACATCTACTGCGAAGAACATTACCGCCCCAATCTCTAGCGCTGATATGCCGATAGGAGACCTGATGACTCTTGTATTGAAGGTTCAAGAGCTTCAGTGGAAGCTAAAGACATGTCAGACAAAGAATGAAAGGATATATCTCATCATGGAGCTCGCCGCATCGCTTGATAATGTCTAAGGTTAGTCACTGTTCTAATATTAAGATTGTTGCTTGGAATTCCCAGGGAATTTCAAATAAATTCGACGAAATGATTGACTTTATGTTAAGAGAAAGTGTTGACATTGCATTGATAAGTGAAACGTTTCTTAATACAAATATAATTCTGAGAAGACCAGGTTTTATAATACATCGCAACGATCGAGTTTGCAAAACAGGCGGTGGTGTTTTAATCGTGATGAAAGACTCTATATGTCATTCAAAAGTTGTAATTCGTAAAACTAACTCAATTGAAGTAATAGCAATTAGTGTATCTATTAATAATAAAACTCACATTATTGCCTCGGTTTATAAGCCACCCAAAATAGAAATTTGTCAAGATGATATCCACAAATTTATGTCTCTCGGTAAGGATGTTATAATTGCTGGTGATCTTAATTGTAAAAACACTTTTTGGCACTGTATTCGCGGAAATAAGGATGGCCGTTTACTAAGAGAATATTGTGATAAAAAAGACTTTCGTATCCTTTTCCCCGAAAGTCCAACGCATTTTCCACCCAAAGGATATCCATCCATCCTTGATATTGCAGTGGTTAAGGGTTGTCCTTCTCTCACCGAAGTTGACGTAATACAGTCACTTTCCTCCGATCATCTCCCTATTGTATTTAACATCGGCGGAAATTACAAAATCACCAAAAAAACCTTCTTTAGTTATGAGACGGCTAATTGGAACGCTTACAAAACTCATATTAACAATAACGTTACACTTAAATTCGACACTAACAACACATTTCACGTTGACAATGCAATCACTACACTCACAGATTCTATTAAGAACGCCGCCGCCTTATATATTCCTGTTAAAACCATTAACAATACTTTTAAGAACAAACTTCCATCAGAAATTGTGGACTTAATTCATGTAAAAAATAGATTAATGAATCAGTGGCGAAAGAAAAGAAATTGTAAACTCAAATCTGTCATAAATGCGCTAATTTTAGAAATTAAACATAAAATTAAAATTCATAAAAATGAATCCTGGGAACAGAAGATAAGGTCTCTCAAAACACAAAATAACTCACTTTGGCAGATGTATAAGTCGATGACTAGAAAAACATCCTTTATCCCTCCGCTCAGGAGCGAAGACTGTAATAAAATTATTTACAAGGCTCAGGAGAAAGTTGATCTCATCGCTGAAACATTCGTTAAAGCACACACATTGACACATAATGACACTACAGATAGTCTCACAGAACAAGCAGTTACTAAGTCAATTAGGAATCTTCACAACTATTCTGAATGTGAGATTGACGAGGTAACTCTTTCTGAAATCTCTGATATTATTCAAAACTCAAAACATAAAAAATCACCAGGACACGACAACATTAACAACACACTTATTAAACACTTACCACAAAAGGCTCTTGATTGTTTGGTTAAAATATTTAACTCGTGTCTTATTCTTGGATATTTTCCAGATAATTGGAAAGCAGCAAAAGTAGTCCCTATATTTAAACCTGGTAAAGACAAATCCCTTCCCAGTAGCTATCGTCCTATCAGTCTCCTCCCCTGCATGAGTAAAATCTTAGAGAAAGTCATATTAACCCGCCTGCGAAAAACTCTGGATTGCGTCATTCCTAATGAACAATTCGGATTTAGACCGGGCCATTGTACCACTTCACAACTAACAAGAATCTCACAGCATGTTAGAGGAAATTTTAATAATAAAAAAGTACGGGAATGATTTTCCTGGACTTTGCCAAAGCTTTTGATGTAGTCTGGTTTGATGTTATCATTCACAAACTAATTAACACTAACACTCCACCATATCTCACCAAAGTTATTCAATCTTATCTTACTAACAGAAAATTCTCAGTAGATATTAACAATGTTAAATCTGTACAGCATCCAATCCTGGCGGGAGTTCCGCAAGGAAGTATTATCGCTCCTTATCTTTTCAATCTCTTCATTCATGACATCCCTATTCCTCGTAATTGCTCCTTAGCTCTTTACGCGGATGACACCGCTATATTCACATCATCTTACAGATTAGACACAATTCGTAGACGCCTCCAAGCATCTGCAGACCTACTAACACAGTATTACTCTCGCTGGAAATTAAAACTCAACGAGAGTAAAACTGAAGCAATAATATTTACTAACAAAAGAAAGCGATCCCACATCCCCCCTCTTAGTATCAATAACGAACAAATTCCTTGGCTCAAAGAAGTCAAGTATTTGGGAGTTATCCTAGACTCCAAGTTGAACTGGTCCAAGCATGTACAATATGCTGTGGACAAGAGCAACCTGGCTATTAACACCTTATATCCACTTATTAACAGGCGTAGTCAGCTGTCACCCAAGAATAAGCTACTTCTTTATAAATCAATTATCAGACCGATTCTCTTGTATGGATGCCCAGCTTGGTCTATTGTGGCACAAATCCATATTAATCAAATTCAAATTGTCCAAAACAAGTGTCTTAAGATGGCCTTGGATCTTGAACCTGGCACATTTCTTAAAGAAGTCCACGAGGACATTAAGTTAAAAATGATCAAAGCAAATATCGCAGATTTGAGTAAAAACATTACACTAAAATGACTAACTTCCCGACTAACCCAATCATAAGACATGTAAATAAAACCAAATATGTCTCGAGGAAACGAAAGTTCATTTTACCAATGAACTTCCAAAACTGATATTATTTTTTAAAAAAATATAATAAAATTTCCAATAATCCACTCAACTCAAATTTGGTTTTACCCAAACAAATTGTTATTTAGTTTTTAAGCATTATATTTTGTAACTGTTTGTTAATATTGCTTTTATCGTGGTTATTATTTATTAATCTTCAAATTTGTAAATGGGTTTTTATTTTTTTCCCATTCTTTCTATAATTAAATACTATTACTCATGTCAAATTTAAATAAAACATTCTCATGTTAGTTATAGGTAAAAAGATGTAAACACTCTGTACACCTAAGTCAATTTCCAAAGATGTATTGTTCTATCAATCAATGTAAAAACTTATGTTAATAAAGAAATTGTAATATATTCAAATATTCTGTACGGAAAGTCTATTTTTTAGACTTTGAAATTGATCCATTAAAAGATCGTAAATATTCAAGGGTTGTTTTGTCACAATATATTAAAATTACTTATCAAGTTTCTCATAATTATAATGTTAGTCGTTGTGTGGTTAATTAGCATATGTGATGAGGCATCATAAGTACGAGGCTGGAAAGTTGTCGGATTCTTGACATTTCACGTCGACTGCAACCATCAAGCAAGCGTGAGATGCTCCAATATTCTTCCATAATTAAATTCCATGGTGTATAGAGTGTATGGTGTATAGTGGTTATAGCAAGTAGTGCCTCTACTTCTATCATACTACCATATAGTTCCAGTTACGTGATCTCACCACTTAGCACCCTGAGCATATCTTGCCCTGCCCAACAACCCCTTCCCACCCCATATTCTCTTTCTTATATATACCACCCCTCACGTCACGTCACAACCACTATATCTTCTTTAACAAACTTTATTCAATCATACCTCACACAATTATTTATATTATTATATCTTACAATATGTATTATATATCTTTAAAAAAAACTAGGCTTATGACTGAGATTACCAGCGTTATCGCTCAGGGGATAAGATAAATTTATATATATTGAAAATTTTCCAGTTAGTTAGTTTAATACCATAAAAATAACGTATTAAAAATATAATATAAATATGTGATTTTAGAATTTTAAATACCCGTAAGAATATTTAAAATATATACTTCGACAATATTTTATTTTTTGATGTGTCCGTGTATATAAAATACTATTTTGTTCGACTAATACAATTTTTGCCAAAAAAAAATTGGTCACAATTTACCTTCCAAAACATATGTATTTGTATTTAAAGAGCGTAATAGCTCAGAGGATAAGGCTACAAATACTGTGGTCATGGGTTCGAATCCCGCTCAAGTAAAAAATTGTATTGATCGGTTATTCGACTAGGAGATTGGGAATAATATTAATAAAATCCCGATCGATCATCTTGATCCAGGTTTACTCTGATTTCCTGAATTGTAAGGTACATACTGAGGCGAATTGATATCTTACGTTTCGTTTCATATTTTAGTATATAAGCTTTTGGATTGGTTTTGTTAAAAATATGACCAGCGCAATAGCTCAGGGGATAAGACGCGTAGCTACAAATTCTGTGGTCATGTGTTCAAAACCTTTATTTTTGCACCAAAATAATAATATTTAATACAAATATTTGACGCAAAATAATCTTTGATATTTTCCTACAAAAATGGAGTACACTAATTCAAATAAGAGCTTAACAATTTTACAAAAAAACTTATAAGGTTAAGGTTTTAAACATAAGATATAGCATGAGTGGCTAAATGCGTGTTTCGTTCAAGTGGATCAAGTGGCCAAAAACATGAGTTACCTGGCAAACATTATACTGTAAGCATCTCTCTTCATATCTTCAGTTATATTTCACAGTAAAATGGGTAAATGCATTGTTACTACATGTCATATGGACTCAAACATACACTCAAATACATCTAGGCTCACTTTTTACCAAAGAATATTCTGTAACATGTTTAAAATATTATTGCGTTCAAAAGTATTGTCACAACCACACTCGGTGGTCACTATAAATGTGTTGAGTGAAGGAGACACACTTATGCCTTTATTGAATAAGAGTTAAGAGTGCAACAATACACGGGCATCACGACTTATGTATATGCAATGCGATATCTAATGTTTATATCTATGATTATTTGTATGTTTGTTTTTTTTTTAATCTTTGTATTTATTTATTTTAGGTTATCAATTATGTCACACATTTTCCCATTTATTATAACATTTATTGTAATAAAATGTAACTTTAAATAGCAAGATAAGAATCATCATGTCAAAATAAGTTCACATTATGTATTTTATCACAACGATTATTGAAAATTATATTTAATAAATAAATTGTACAATATAATCCGTAATATTAGCACAAACATGTTGTGACACTCGGCGTACAGAATACTGATTTTAATTCTAAACCGTCTGAATTACAAAATATAGTTAGTTTATCTATGAAAGTAATAAAACTAGTCGTACATGTCCAGGATCGACCTTTCACCGAGTCTCGTAATTCCCCACTGAAGGGTTTTAAGGTAGTAGTGCTGAAGACCAGGGCTGGAGCAAGTGTTTTTAACTTAATTGACTTGGTTAATTGGCCAAGGGTCTCGAATGCTGCCACCCTAACAAATGTATCAACCCTTCCGAAATATATGATTCCAAAACAATTAACCAAAGCACTCAACTCTCATAACTGACACTGCCGTCATAGACAACCGTGTCTAATTAAATATACAAAAATTCCATTTATACAATCCAATTAAAACTCGAGACGGGTTTTATAAAAGTAGTAATCAAAGTCTACTTGATTAAAATGAACTTTAAACGATCCACGCTATTAATATATTTATTTATTCATCATAGACAAATGAAAATAATAAAACGGTCGTTTAGACAGACGATTTGCTGTAGAAGACGTGAAGAGATTTTGTAGTCGTCAGAGAATTCATATAAACGAATTGTACGCAATTCCTGAAACGAGACTACGACTTTCAAAGACACGCCACATTAATTCCAAACACATTCACTATCACCTCTAAATCTGGAAAACATGAGCCTATTTTTTTAAATAATATAATAGAAGTGGGTTTCTTTAATTTATTTAATTTTCTATC